>JAFMTC010000002.1:260494-363439 GCA_018845635.1 Nicrophorus orbicollis | reverse complement strand
ATCCACCCCGTTCAAATGACAATATCGCACTCAAACACTTGTTCGAGGATCCGCCCTTTCATTCCTTCCTTGTTTTTCTACAATCTTATCGAGCATCGCGCACGTACAGACCGGATAATAAACGGATTATCCACCGGATGAAAACTGGATTCTCAGACATTCTGTTCTTCCTACCTGAATTTTCTACAATTTACAATTACATATTAAGATAATTACCTCAATTATAAGCAGCAAATTCCAACGCGTACTAATTTAGCTTAAATGTTCCAGTGATAATTACAAAATAAAGCATCTAAACACAAATATTTTCCATCTCTGTAAGCAATTAAACTATTATAAACTAATGAAATTATTTGCAAATTTTCCATATAAAGTAGCAATTATTTTTATTTTTTTAAATATTTCTTTATGCCACGTATACACAAATTCTATATATTTAAATATCTAATAATAGAACTTCTCTCAATATGATAATATCGCTCTCAAACACTTGTTCAGTAGATGCACCCCTCTTTTATTCCTCTCAGTCCATTCTCGTCCTTGTTTTCCACAATCTTATCGAGCATCGTGCACGTATAGACCGGACAATAAACGGATTATCCACCGGATGAAAACTGGATTTACCAACATTCTGTTCCATTTATCTGAACACGTGAAATTCATACAATCTCATCTGAATTATTTATTGGTATAATTAAACTATAAACAACAAATGAATATTAACAATCACAAAGCAATTTTGTTATTATTAAACATCTTCTTTCTGCTTATAATTTTGTTATTATTTGAAACATCAAATGGAATTTAAGAATTTACAAATCATGTCTGTATACAAATGTTTTTTTCATACCATTTGTTTAAAACATAATTAGGTAATCAATCTATTCCGCATAAATGATCAATCATATGTCATTAGAATCTTTATATTTTTCAAGCTATTTCGATTCTTATAGCGAACCGCATATGGTTTAAATAGATATTAAACGGATAATCCACCGGATGAAGACAAGATGATCCTATATTCTGTATCGTTAATCTGAATATATGCGTTTGGTAATGGTATTTAAAATATTAGAAATATTCAGTTACTCATTGTAAATAATTGAAACAAAAAATAACTTGTATAATTAATTAAAAAAATGTGAAATGTAATAATGTAAATCAGAAAATGTATTTAAATAATAATAATACTTATTTAGTAACAAAATTATAAACATCAATATTGTGTTAATGAACATATTTGTTACATTTTACATGCACTGACTTACTTAATTCAATAGTATACAAAAAAATCATTTAAACTATAACATTGCTGATAATGTTATAACCATGTTAATGTTATGTTTAAATTATATTAAAATTTTCAAAAAAAACTATATTTATAAACTATGAAGCTTATTTTTTGTGTAGATGAATTCCTGTACACAAAGTAGTAAGTAACCAGTTTGGAACGCGAATGGCGAAAGTGAAATGAACAATCCGGGCACGGCGAGCGAAGTCACGTCCAGAGAGATGCGAAACTCGATATACCCCAATTATTATTATTCACGGAAAAATATGAATTATGAAAAGTGGATGCAAAGCTCTACAGTTTACTGTACAGTTTATTTTTTGTTTGTTTGTTTGCCCAGATAAAACGAATCTAAATGATTAATTTCCTTCGTTAAAATAATTGCATTTTCTTGTTAAGCACACATTGGAAATCATTTGCTTAAATCGCAAGTTTGATATGATAATACAAAATAAATATTATAGCAAAAAAAGTAAATTTTATATTTTATTACAGATAATTGATATATTTGTAACTTTAAATTGTTGGTGATTTTAGTGTTAATAAATTATAATTATATATAAATTAGGAAAGTGTTGTTAAAATCAATCTAATTATTTAAATTTTTATTTGCAGCATTTTATATAAATATATTTTTATTAGAAATGCTGAATAAAATAATATAATAATATAATAATAAGAACATTTGATACAAAAACAAGTACAAAATACTATAAACCCAATACCAAAGGTTTTTTTTGCCCTGAAACAATATAAAATCTATGTTTTATTACAAATAGAGATTTTTAATTAAACACAAAATCTAATTGGATTTACTTCTAGATTTCACAATTCGAGGAATTAAATTTATCAAAAATAACATTTGTTATGATAATACTTATTTAAAAATAGAAATATTAATTATAAACAGAAACAAAGGAATATTGACAATAGAAAAATAATATTAATAGAAACTGTATTATCTAATTCATAGATATAGATATGTTACGAAAGTGAATATTATACATGTAATCTATTATTAAGTAAATCAAATATTTTGTATGCTTTTTCCATTTAATATTTATATAATAACATTTTCAAAATAAACAAGGATGTGTATAATTTGTTAAAAAATGCATAATAATTGACTGTTTTAAACATAAGAAACACTAAAAAATAGGGAGCGCTACAACACATTGTGTGTTTTATTACTAAAGTTAAAACGAATGTAAACATTTTGGTCTTTTAATTGTTATTGATAACGAATCATTTAATATTATACATACGTTTTTATTTTGATTAATATTAACGATGGTTTTTAAGAAAAATTGTGAATTTGTATTAATTTTTTGTAGAATTCATTCAATATAATTTATACTATATGATGATATTTGTTATTATTTGAATTAACTATAGTGTAATCGATATTTTATAAGCGCATTATGAAGAATTAAATGTTTGAATTATTTTTTAATATAACTGTTGATCAATCTATGAAATAGATTAAATGTAATGTTTAATTATTCTACTGGATTAAATGTTATCTATGATGACTTTATGATGGATTAATGGGTTTATTGTAAATAATGAAATTATGATATTTGAAATGCTGTTGGAGTGCGTTGAAACTGTTGATATGTTTGTAGATTGATTTAAGTTTAGAACCTATGATTATGTTTGTAGGTAAATGTTGGTAAAGAAAATGATGTGTGTTTGTTCTTACACGTATAGTATTCCATCATATTTTGATTGTAGCGGTATGCGGTTGTGAGGTCCATGGCCGCACCCGATGGCCTCAGAGATAGAAGAGTGGCCAAACTCGCGGTCTCCAGATTGCCAATTTCACTGCACATCCACTAAACGGTTTCCCGGTGAAAACGGCCTTTGAAGCATGGAAGAAGTCTCCAGGTAAGAAACTGCAGTATTACAATCACCAGAACTGAACAGCGCGTATTAGCGGCCGCAACGCGAGGGAGGATTGTTGTTATTAGTTTGTTTGTTTGTTGTTGTTTGTTGTGAGAGGAGAGCGACGCTTGCCGTCGGGATGAGACCGACGCCGCACAGTTTGGATGCAGGACTAACCGAGAAGGCAACGTCGAGTCCTGTCGCCGTGGGGCGGAGTCACATCCACCACAGAGTCACAGGATTGTGTGTCACAGCGGTTGCAAAGTCAAACTCGCTCGCCTCTTGATGCGCTCATTCCGCCTCGCACCCCTGCACGAACAGGGGATGAAATCCGTGAAGCATCATCGGACTCACCTCGACGAAGAACAAACAATGTTAAGTCGAATATCCCAGTCATTCCCGGAATAATTTTCGAATCAATCAAAGCGCGCGATTAATTAGCATTCCCGACTGTTGCTTCACATCGGTTCCATGGGATGACTCCAGAGATATCTATCTCTCTCTCGAGTCACTGCTTTTTCTTATTACCATATCCGATCCTCTTGTTTCGTATCTTTCTTCGCTTCGTCTTTATGGTATCCTCTTTTTTTTTCTCCGGTCCGGTTGACTTTAAGTTAATCTGAGGTGGAAAGCATTAGGGGGTAGGCCGGATGCGTTTAGGGGTAGCGCTTGCGCTGCCGCCGACCGCCGGCCCACCGGGCGCCCATTGGTGGTTTTCGTGTGATCGCGGGCGGCGAGCGCATGCGTCCCGCCCCCAACCCCTCCTGTCACGATCGTCCCCCCGTTTCCCCCATTCCCTGTTTTCCGTTGTTCCTATAATTACCACCGCATCTTCTCTCTCCTCCGGCACTTTTGGCTCGGACTGCGTTGCGGCCGTCCGTTTCGGCTTACGCAACACCACGCGCGACCATTTATCGCACGCACGAAAAGTGCGAAACCCGATCTTCATTAGCCGCAAATTCCCCCCTTTCAACAATAAATAATGCACCTATACAAAACACCCCTGATTATGTTTTGTATACTGAGCATACTTATAAGTATTTACTGAATACATTTCGCACAACCGTTACTCAAATCATCTAATTCAATAAGATGCAAATTCAGTTTTCAGAGAATCAGTTTTAATAATACCATAAAGCTGTGTGAATTTGATATTATTAACAATGTCAGTTAATTTTCAATCATTATTTTATTATTTAACTTAAACAATATCGATAAGTTATATATGAAGTAAGTTGTACAAGATTCCCAAATAAGTTTCTATTTGATTAAAGTCTCTATTTAATAAACCCCTTACAACAATAAATGTTACACCTCTACAATACATCCGTGATTATCTTTTGTTTAATAAGTTTGATTCACACATAGTTAGTGAATAAAATTTGCACAATCATCTTGAACGTTATTCAATTAATTGGATCCTATCCAATCTTTTATAATTATATCAATTTAAATTAAGTCTTTTTAAACTTAATTATATAATTAAAACAATATCTATTAAACTTAATATATCAAGTTACTTGTACCATGATTATTGAAAATACAGAAAACGGTTTTTATTTGAACATAGTTTCATTTTACTTAATATTGATCAAATAATAAAATATTATTGGAAATAAATATCATAACAGAAGCAATATTCGTAACCATGACGATTATTTAGCTTTAAAAAAATATTATATACATGTTAGATTACAATTTTAATTTAAATTAAAAATGTCAATATATTAATAATAAAAAATATGATTATTTTAATGAGTTCTACTAGTATTATTATTTAATATACTTTTAATAATCTCAAACTTTCAACTTGCCTGTATTCATTTCTTTGATTGCTGTCAATAGATCTTTTGTAGTGGGAATAGAAAGTATTAATTATGAAACATTAATAATTACGAAAAACGGTAATATTATATTTTTATTCACAATCAATAAATTCTTTTGTCTGTTACCTATTAATTTATTTAATTTTATTCAATTTTAAACTATAATTATTCAAATATAAAATGATAAATTAATATTGATAATTTATTCATATAATTAAATGTAATCAAAGTAAGTATGAAGATTTTATAATATCTTCTGAAAGAAATTACGCAGCTTTCAGAAAATGGTGGAACTATTGCATATGTATATTTAAATGTGTATTTGTTACAAGGTTTCTCTCACAAGTACTCGATACGTGTTTATTCTTATTAATAAAAAAATATAAGTATTGCACCAACGGTACAATCAGAGTTGTGGTTAAACCTTAAGATTGATTAATTATTATCAGATATATTTGTTATAAAATGGATTAGGTTTGAGTAAATATAACTCAAATATAATAAATTTTTCATAAATATATACTAAAAACTATAGAAAACAATCACGAATATTTCTTTGGAGTTCCGCAAATTTCTTTTTATATCTAAAAATTGTCACATTTCAATATTTCAACGTAGATGTGTTTGAAACTCTAGATTGATTATTTATTATCAATATATTTATTATAAAATTGATTAGGCTTCAGTTCCTTTTTAAAATAAATGTATTAAAAACTGAAGGAAGATTTGGACCGTAGAATTCTGATTTGAAACTTTTTACATGCCAAATTTCGTGTCTAGAAGACTCATATCCGCATAGCTCGAGTCGTCGTCTACCGGAGATACAGGTTCGATCCTGGTCACATCAATCCCCAATCAAAAATACAACACAGGGTCTTATGATCCTAAAAATCATCAAAGGACTAGTTGTCAGTGGGCAATTGTTATTAATAAAAACTTTAAATAAAGCATCAAAATAAAATAAAAGTGGTAGTTAAACTTTTCTCTTGATTATTTATTACCAATATCATTTTTATACAATTGACTAAATCTGAGGTATATTTTTTAAAAGATTGGACTAAAAACGGAAAAATGGTTGGTGTTTATGTTCACTAATATTTCTTTGGAGTGTCACAACTTTCTTTTCATACCTAAGAATTTCCACACGTCAAAAATGATTTTTAATAACCAATTTTTTGCCTGGCTCTTTCACGTGTCTATGTACACGATACACAGGTACCACAAGAAGGAAGAAGAAGAAAAAGAGCGCACACATAATATGGATCAGAATATAATTTCACGCATGGAGTGATCAATCAAAATCCAATTTTTGTCAAGTCCAAAATATGTCTATCCATTCTTCTCGCCTCTCTTCAATATATTCTTATCTCTCTTTCTATATATGCTTTTTTTATTATTACGATTTCTATTAAATAGATTTATGTTCCGTGTTTTTTTGCTATCCCATCTTCAGGATTCATACATTCGCTGTCATTTGCCAAATGATATGTATATGAATCTGCCGTGGAAGAGGGAGGAAGGGACGGTTTTGCTTTTGAAGCGCGGATTTATGCACACGCAAAGTGTGCTTTGATCTTCACAAAGGATAAAACCGCACACTCTCTCGCGCGTTCGCTCCCTTTGGGACCCTCAAACAACAAACCCCTACAAAAAGAAAAACTCGAAAACTCACTTATTAAGGGAAAGGGAAAACGAAATGCACGAACTAATTACGAGCGATTAAAACCGCGAGGGATCCGAGCGAAAACTAAAAACCTATACCCCGATCGATCTTTCGAAGGCACATGAGAGCTCCCACTCTGCGCGATTATTTTTATTTTATACACGAAATCCGATATCCGAAGATTTCCTTACATTCCTCTCACACCGTATCAATTGCGTAATTACATAATTCGAATGTTGCTCCAGGATTTGCACTTTAGATTCCGGTGGGGAAGGAAGCGCCCGGGGGAAAAAGTGCCGGAGAAGAAAGGAAAGAAAGAGAGAGAGAAGAAGAAAAAACGTCAGGCGCAACCAAAATGACGGCAATAAATTCGCTTCCTGAGAAATGATACTAATTTATTTGGCAATTCCAGCAGTGAAAACTACCCTCGTTGAATTAAGAAAAGCTCGCGCCCTTTTATCCAGCCTCTTTGCCGTCAAAAGGAAAGTAACGGGCGTAGGAGAAATCATTTCGATTTTCTGCACAGGAAAAGTGTTCGCGCATTTTTTCTTCTTTCACTTCTTTTTTTTTACTTCTTGCTCTTGTTTGTTTTTTGTTGCACATTTATTTTGTCGCCGAAGTTTCCTTCTGCAGAACGTGTATTTATGGGCAGTGCCGAGATCCCAGGAAGAAATCGATATCGATCGGAATGAAATCGATAGGTTCGATATCGCGTGTGCTCTGGGAATGAATGGAACGGCCCATTCACAAATAATCTTCTCGTCTCGTCCTCAACCTCTTCGGAAACCACATCCAAGCGAGACCGCAAAGTGGATGGAAACAATTACGACAATTGTTCATTTCTTTTTGTATCCTTTCCGTCTCCTCTCCCATTATCGATATTTTGGTGAGCCCGTGTAATGGGGGTGAGCTTTGTGACTCAATGTTGTGTCTTCGGTAATATAGTAATGCATTTCACCTGGATTGCATTATTTAGTTAAATGAATGAAGAGGAAAAATGAAGCGAGCGAAACGCTCGATTGAACCCGTCCACCATTGTGCTCGGATCAAACGCGATGTTATGACTTTTGTCCCCGCGTTTCTGTTTTTTTCCATAACCCCAATCCACTATTACATTAGTTTCATTCTCGAGGACAAAGCGTAATCAATCTACGAATTGTTTAACCAAAATAGAAATAAATCATCAAACGAAATGACCATAAGGATTTTTTTTTGCTTCTCTGTAACGTAATTGAAATAATCGCATTGAATATTCATATGATCAACTTGAATGATCAGCAGAACTCTACGGTTTGTTTTCATTTTCTCTTGTTGTTTGGGGAAATTGATGCTAAGGGAAAATGATATTTCCACGCGGGCGATGATTGATGAGGACGTCGGCCGCCATTTCGGGACGAATTTGTCCCGACGTCCTCACGGGATTGCGCCCGTCCCCAGCCTCATCCGAGTCCACCCCCTCGTCCTCATTTGCATACCGAAAATCCTTACATTAATAGCGAACGCACGCAAAACTCTCCGCAAATCCATCGCATTTGTACACGTTTCTACACATTAACGACATCATCGTTACTTCCTATCATCCAGGATTATATCTACTTTTAATTCCATTTTTGATATTGATGATAAGCATTACTGACTTTAAAAAACTAACTTGGCACTAATCTATGTCTTATTTTCTTGATTTATTAGCATAATTTTAATAATACATATTTTGTATAACCTTAAATACAATTTAAACCTTCAAATAAATACATTGAACAATATTAACTTGAAGATATAGCTTTAGTTTTATTAGTTTCTATAATTGTACAAAAACTATACTCAATATCATTCAAATTACAAAGAAAAATAAATCATTTGTAATTATATTTTTTAAATTATTATTACATTACTAATATATTTATAAGATTTTTATAAGTTAAACATTACTAATCATTATTAAATTATATACTAACTTTTCAACAGTAATCAGCTAAAAAATATATACAATAATAACAAAATTAAAATACAACTAAAACAAAGAGCTAAATATTAATATTAATGCATGAATTTCAAATTCAATTTTGTGCAGAAAGCTGTATTTAAGAAGTTGTAATGGTAACAAGTTGCATTATGTTTTAGAATTCTTGTGATTCTCATTTTTTTTTGTTTGCGTTGATTGTGGTAGTGGACTGAGGTGGAATTAATTTATTTATTTGCAATTTTCGGAATGTCGTTTGTATGCCCGCGACTGGGCTTGCATGCTGCATGCATTTGCGGACGGAGAGAAGGAAAGTCGACTGTATTTCTGGTCGACTGGTCCGTAGTTGGACCATTTATCATTCCCTGACGTGTCGTAATACTATGATAATATTGTACACATACGCTGCACAGTCTCCAGGCCAGAGGGCAATTTTTACTAAGCAGATTACAATATCAATCTTTCGCCGCCCTCGCCCCGACGAAAAGTATCAGCTCAGTCCTCCGCATCTGCACACACACACACACATCTATCTACCTACATCGCGCCATCCGCATTACTTTCGCCGAGAACTCTTCGCCTCGACGATCCACCCATGCATCAGGACGAATTCCAGGTGGAAATTAACTTTGTCTAATCAAGCCCATATGTTTTGTTGATGAATGGATGAAAACGGGCAATTTTCAGCAAAAATCTTATTTAATCCAACTAAAGTTATACTTTATGAAGATAATATTAAGAAAAAAAGTATCATTTTAGTCTATAGTTAGATTATTAATCAAATTGGGCCAAAGGGCTATTAACCGAGCTCTTCTTGCCTAGAAAATATTATTTTTATTGAGATATGCGTTTAGTGGTATAAAAGTTTGATAAAAGTGTTAAGTGGTATTGAAAATGAGACTATAATAAGTAAATAGTTAAATCAAGGGTTAAAATTAACCACAAGTTTATCTATAACATTACTGTAATCAAGTATTTAATTCTGTCTCAATTCATACTTGGTTCCCTTTTTATGCGGTAGATACGTTCCACAGGAAAACGCATAAAAATAAATCGCTCAAAAAAGGACTAGACACACGTATAAAAATAAAGGATACGTTCCATATTTTTTTAAAACCGTATAAAACTAAATCAATGAATTACAATATACCGAAAAACGCATAAAAAAGGGTTTATTAAATTTCTGAAAAATAATTAGTCTTACTATATTCTTTCTGAAATGTTTTTTCATAATTTTATAAAAACGTTAACAATCATAGACGAGTTTATTAAATTTCAGAAACATATAATCTTAATATATTCCTTCTAAATTTATACGAAAAATTTTACACAAAAAATTCAGAAAATTTTTATGAAAGTTAATCTTTCTTCTCATTTTTTTTTAGAATTATAGTCGCTATATGAGAGTGTTCGGCATAATTTGCGAACTCGTTCGACATCACTTTCATCACTAGAAGAGATAGTCAGCATATCAGATCTATGTCCTGAAGGTAATCATTCTTCACAAGTAAAATTTGTCTCAACTTCGCATGTTGATTTTTTCAATATAATCAGTGATTAAACTTTGCGATGGCTTTGCTATTTTTTGTACAATCCCTGATATCCAGAAATGCAATTCTGAAGCTCGCGTTGAAACTTGATTGCTCGTTCAGAATTATCATCTTTTTCGATAAAAAAGGTTTGCCAATTTACTGGAAAGTTGAAGACCTTCTAGAATTACACTTGCAGTGAGCGTGACTGGAGTTTCATCTTCTTCAGATTCATTTTCGTTTTCTTGATCTTCAACGGTATCAAGAGTCATACGAATGATATCATTGTCATTCATGACATTATACTCAAGGAATTCGTCTAAATCGTTTTGGGCATATGTTTCAAAACCTTCCCCACCAATTTCATGTGCTAAATAAATTATTTCAGCTAAAACTGTCGACGTTTGGTTAGTTTCTTTGAATTTTAACGTGTCAAAATGGCCTAAAATAGTTATTTAAAAAAATAAAAACCACATAACTTCAAAACCGCGTAATTATAAACAAAAATGTTCGGATCAGAATACTAATGTATATCTAACAGGATTGCAACTGTTTTTTACTATGCTAAGGCTATATTTAAGGTGTTTATTCAACCAAATTTAAAAAAATAAACACCTGTTTTTTTTTGTGTTAAAATATATTTATTTTGAGCTAAATGGACATAAACAATTGAAATTAACGAGACTCTCTGAAATGCTATTTGACGGATTGTCAATGATTAATAGTTGATTGGTAGTAAGAAGGCAATGTATTCATTACCTTTGAAGAAGTTGTGTCTATTGATGAAACTATACGATCGAACCGCAAAGGCATCATTGTATTTTTATTTTCTATGTAAGTTCTGATGTGCGGAGGTTGTGGAAGCGGAGGACGACGAAAATATGCGCACTCCATCATATCCCGAAATGTGTATTAGCTCTTCATGCATATGTGCATTCGGAGCGGACTTTTTCCACGCTCCTCTCCGACGCCGGCTCCCATAAATTTCAGTTTTAGAATCGCGCCCGCTGTTTATATAACTCATGCCCTGTCAGCGGATCCCCATTATTTATAGAAACGCGCGCGCCCGTTCGCATCTCAAATACGTTATTTTCACCTACATTTAATTAAAAACAAAAATTCAAAACGCGAACAACAAAAGGGAAGAACAAAAAATTGGAGCCGAATTCCAGCATCGTTGATGGTTTGTTGTTGCCCGCAGTTTACAACAAAAGTTGTTGCTGTTGCTCGTCCTGTTTGTTTCTGGTGGGTTCCGGGAGGCGGCGCTGGAACGCCGGAGTCATTAATTATGCAATTAGTCGGGTGGTGAGCGAACCTGTGTGGTCCGTTTGTCGCTCCGTTTGCCAAGAGCCGACGGTGCGTGTCTTCAACCCTCTTCGGAAAACGGAAGAAAAAAATATGGAAAAAGGACGACGGGAGGCAACATCAAATACCGACAGATTACTCACCCACACCTTCGGCTCAGCTCATTTATTAACTCTCAACAATGCACACACATACGCACACATCACACTTCAACAAATCCCAGAGTTTCTCAAACTTTATCCAAATATATTTTTACATGTTTTATTTATTATATAATGCGTATCATTACGCCATACTTGCCATGTGACATTTACAAACACTTATGAGGATTTGACAAGTAACAAGTACTTGAAAACATATTATAAGCATAATTACATATTTATATAATATGCTATGATTGATATAAATATCTGTCAGGCAAACCACCTGCTTTGTGTTAATCTGGAATCTAATAACAGTGAAACTCTTAATTCTTATACTCAAAAATTAGAAGAACAGTGAAACTTAATGCTGTAATTTCATACCATGACGTGATGAGTATTTGACAGATATTTGACGTATAGTGTGGATACCTTGTTTCTCCTTTATTAATTCAACTAAGTCATTTCTATTTTCAATGTTTTATTAATCTGGTTACATTAAAATATTTTAAAATTTGTGTCATAATAAATTAATAAAAATGTGTGCAGAAAAAGCTGCGTATTCATTATAAATAATAAAAAAATGTAAAATAGAATAATTAAGAAAAGTTGTTCCATTGTAGTAAATAATTAATTTTAACGCTGTATAAAAATCACATTATATAATATAAAGATAATTGAAAAATAAACAGAACTTAAATTATAATATTATGTGAAATACATGTAATATCAATTTGTAAAATTGTAGTCAATAAAATAGAAGATTAGTAGTAGTAATAGATCTTAACACCATGAACTGGGGCTATAATCATTTCATAAGAAAACTGCTAATAAATACAAGCACTACTAAGAATCAATAACACTTGTTTTTTGTTTTCAAAATATTTGTTGTAATGAATATGCTTATGAGTAGACTTTAAGTATCGATCAGCGTATTAAAGTTACAACACTGCGGAAAGTTAATCTCGTTGACCGGCGAGATATTTAATTGAAGTTTTTATTAATTGGCTTTGATTAACGAAAGCCGCCTTTGTAAATAATCAATTAAACATAATCTATAACTGGATCTATACGTTCGGCTCAAACGCTAATTAATTATCCCACTCTTTTTCTCCTCTCTTTCTCTCTTTATCACAAATGAAACGCGTTTTCCATTCTTCCCTTCGGACCCGTTGTTCTGCGCTGTAGTTGTTTCTCTCTGTCCTTTTTTCTTCTTTCTTTTGGAGTGTGTTTTGTTTTTTGTTGTTGTTGTTGTTGGTCGTTTCATGTTGGTCGCCCGGCACGAGTGTACGTAATATCCGAGGGTACGAAAGCATCAATAATATAAAAACGGCCTGATGTCGGTTGACATTTAGCTCTAAAGGGCAGCTTTTATGAATTATGGCTGAAATGTTACGCAGACCTGAACCAAATCTTTGGCAATTTTACAAAATACGAAAAAAGCGAGAGCGATTTCGCGAAGACTGATAAAAAATAATTGTTATAATTCATACAAATAATTAATTCATATATTAATTATATTTTTGTCTAATAGAAACAAATAGTTAAAAAATGAATGATGTTCATACAATAATAACATTGAAATAAACAAAAAAAATACAAAGGACTATTGACCATAGTCATTTGGTCCTAATTAATTAATATTTTATATGTAACAAATATTATAAAGATTTGATCAAACTTAAGATCAATTCAAATCATAGAAATATTCCAAAACTTAGGCACATATTTTACCGAACTAAATTTCGAAGCTAATCTTTCACATTATTAATAAATTACTTGTTGTTGAAACTAAAATAATATCTTGTAAAGCAATCTACTTTTAAAAATTCTAACTACTACTTATACTTACTATATACTTTTAGTGATACTTTGTAAATAAACTTTGATGTTGTAAACAAATTACTTCAAATTGGTACATATTTTTTTTGTTATACGCTGTATGAAAACTGTATGTTTGTAGTGAACTCTGAGTTGTCCTTATTAATATTATTAACATTACTGCTTCCATTTCCATTGCCGCCTGCGAGGAGAAACGCTCGTGCAATAATAACAGTTTTTATTATTGAAATCATTACGCGTTTTTCTGTTTGTAATTGAACTTTCTAATCGCCAGATCCTTTTATTTAATACCAAACTAAATCGAAACGAGCCGACTAAATAGAATAATACCAGAAAGAGAGAGAAAGATGGAGACAAAAAAAAACAACGGCACAAATACACTCGGCGCTAACCGAAGTATAAGAACAGCAACACTGACTTTGATCCAAATGATTGTACCTCGTGCTCCATTTTATGTACACACTTATTGCATATTTCGACAAGTTTCTTTTCGATTCGTTTTCTTAATCGAAATAATTGATCATTAGTAAATCTAAATATTTTAATTGGAATTCTTTAATAATTGTACAATTAGTAGAGTTGACTATGTTTCCTTAAGTTTCTATAACTTTAGTTGCTGCTTAGTGAAAAAACCGAAGTATTAACTTAGAAATAAGTTATATTGAAGACATTGTAAAAAGTACAATTCTTTAAAACAATCATAATAAATGATCATAAATAATCGTAATTTTTAAATACAATGGAATTCAGTTACAATTTGAAGTTTGAAGAATTAATAGATCATCAATATTTACTTGAGTGTCTATAACTTTAGTTATTGTTTTATGAAGTACATTGAAAGAATGAAGTATTAACTAAGAAATAAGTTAGAAAAATAAGTGTTATATTAATAGTAAATTATTATTATTTCACAATAAGTGAAATTTGAAGGATTAGTGGATTTACAATATTTACTTGAATCTCAACAACAATTGTCATTGTTTAATTAAGTTCACTGAAAACTAAGACTTTAACTTAGAAATTGCTTAAATTAGAAAAACTTTTATTTGATATATCTTTTCAATAAACGTAAGATATTTTATTAGCAATGTTATAAATTGTATTATTTCTTGTTTTATTCTCTTTTCTCATAGTGATAGTAAATAAACGAAATTATTAAATAAAATATTTTAATTGAAATTCTTCTTTAAATTCAAATTTGAAGATTAGTGGATTTACAATATTTACTTGAGTCTCAACAACAATTGTCATTGTTTAATTAAGTTCACTGAAAAGTACGACTTTAACTTAGAAATTGGTTAAATTAGAAAAACTTTAATTTTATATATCTTTTCAATAAACTTAAGATATTTTATTAGCAATGTTATAAATTGTATTATTGTCTTTTCTCATAACATTATTCCAAAGTGTAACAGAAATTTTGTCAATTTTTTATTTAGATCTATGTTCTTAGATAACTTTCTCAATAAACTAGATTTCTTTTAAATTTGAAGAACTTCTTTCCAGTTTGATGCAGAGGAATACGATTTGCTTGGTCGATTGTAGTGGACGATGAGTTTGTGCACGGTGGCTCGACCTAGCGGCTTCAGGTCGGAACTGCAGAAGCGTGAAATGTGGACGCGGATGGGCAGCTGCGAAAAACGCTAAACCATCGAACAGATTTTCATAGCTTTTTGTTTGCATCTCGCTTACTTTTCCCACCTGAAATTTGAGCGACCGGTAGCCTTACACCTGCGATTTTCGATTCGGCTCAATCAATCCACGCGCCAAACCAAGAAAAAAATCTATATAAACAGCAGCCGAAGAATTCGCCTCGGGACGCAATTAATTCCACTAAATCGAATTATGATAATTGTTTAATAATCTTTCGATTAACGAAGCACACTCACCAAAAAATAAATAAATGATTATATATAAATATAAATCTACATATAATGAAGCATTAAGAGTTTCCTAATTAATTTTCTGTCTCGTTTTCTCCGAGAGCGGCAGTGAGTCGTAGCTTCGGGATATTTGCCGTCGTTTAACAAGCTATAATTTCGCATCCCAAATTTTCGTTTAAAGAGCCGCCATAAATTATTATAATTCCAGCTCATTACATTGCGTTTCGTGCTTTTTTTTTGCTTCTCCGTTCGGTATCCTACACACAAATTAATTCATTACATGTTTTTTTTTATATCCAGCGAAATTATCCTTGAAACAAGACCAATTTCTATATAATGCTAATAGAGTCTTGTGCATTTTCGATATAATCAAATTACACCATTATAAAAATACTTTATCAGAGTTAGTAAAAGATCATCAAACACTTTAGTAAATCTTTACATCAGCAAAATACAAGTTAAAGTTAACTAAAGCAGTTGTCAATACCACTTTATCTGTAGTTATACAATAATTGAAGAAGTTATAAATACATAATTTATTGCAACATAAAATATAATTATGAATCAACAATCTAAATCTAAAAAAGCGACTCTTATAACTATTACAAAGGGCTATTGACCGCAGTTTTTCAGTCTTAAATGAAGCATTTATTATAAAACTCATCATTTTATATTTTATTTATATAAAAATAACAATTTCCACGAGATGGTTTTTCAGTATAATTTATTGAATGTTGATATTTATTCATTTATGTAATGCATTTCTTTATATGTTTGAATCATATATAATAGAACCTTTATTATATATGTAAAGAAAATAAAATTATTAGCCATAAATTGGACTGTCGTCTATTCATTATTTTATTGCTTTTCTTTCATAAGAATCATTTTCATTTTTAAGTAAGATATGTTAGTTATACATAGGTAAGATAATTGAGGAGATTTTGTTTAGTTAGTAATAATAGCTTCGTTAATGTAATACGTTGAGCTATGTGAATTGTACAAAAAAATGGTTTGGAATGCGTTGAATGGGAATATTGGCCAACTTGTGACGGAAGTAAAACGAAATTTAATTGAAATCCGGCCGTGATCCGAAACTGTTTCGACTTTAATTAGCGCAGGACTTTTCCTTCGGATGTTCTGTGAAAAGCGTCAACTTTTTGTTGTCTCCTTCAAAGAGCTGTCTTGCTGCCGTCGCTTTCGTTCGTCAGGTCTTCTGGCCTAGCTTCTGCACATTTTTCCTGCATAATGAGGAACGAACCGATTCTTGTTCCAATTCATGTTTGCACGCATGCAAATTCATAAAATAAATTAACCGCCGTCCGCGCGAGGAAGACGAAGAAGAAAGTTGCTTCGGTGAGCGATTTTTTAATTGTCCGTTTCAGAAACACACTCGCAACATACACAAAGCGAATTAAAAGCGTTCCTCCTCTCTCTTTGCGATTCGCGAAAGAGAAATTCCAAATGCAAACGCAAACGCACTCAAATAGGTAAATAAATAAATGGATGAATCACTTCGCTTCCGCGTCCCGGTTCGAATTTGCCGCGCTTCTAGATGCATCATCCACACGGCTGGTTCCGATCCCTTAGACTTTCTTTTTGGAAATTGCGATCGAGGCAAGATGTGTAACTCTATAAATTTTACGAAACCCGCATGATGTTGGCGTCTGCAAGGCATTATTTTCATCGCGCTCAAAATAAGGCCACGCAGCGAAGTTATTAATTATATTAATTGTTGCATTAGAAATCGGCTGCAAGCGCGCACTCCGCATCGGGATTGGATTTGGAAAAGCCTTGAGATCTGGCTAGGAAACAATGCAATCGCTGTTTCGTTCCGAAGCGAATTGGAATGAAGATGGAAAATTAACAACGGCACGAACAATTTCGAACCTACGAAAAAAACGAGAAGAAATAAGAGATGCAAACTCGATTCAACATTTTCCCATGCCCCGTCGTTGCGTAAGCTGCGAGGAATTCCAAAACGGAGGGAAAGGATCAAGTGCAAAAAAAAAACACTAAGGAAAGGAAGCGACTTATGATTAACAATTAATTCTATTAATGCACCGTCCATCTGTTTATGTTGCAAAACGCAAAGTAATCGAAACTCTCTCCGCATAAACCATTTTCCATTTCGCTCAGAAAAATCCAATTAGATCAGGCTAATTGCATTCCCGGGATGCATCCAGCAACCCCCGTGAAATCGTCGACGTGGCGCCATCTGTGGCTTCAAGGCGCAAGCAGGAAGCGAACGGGGCGCAAAAAAATCAATTATTTTGTGCGCTCACCGCAATCCATTCCAGATTGCGATAATTACGCCGCTTTATGAGTAATATAATATCTCGATGCAATTCTTTCTCTCCTTCAATTATTTTTCTTTTATTCTTCCGTAATTTCCTGACTCACTTGCGTAATCTTGAAACAGAGATGGACGAATTGAATATTTTATACTTTTTTTTTTTAATTGTTTTGCGATCGTTCCCTTGTGTAAATAAGTGCGGTCGTTTCCCGGATTTTTGGGACAGGAAGTCGCTTCGCGATCGTCCGCTTCCGGTCCTCGTTATTATGGATAAATCACCGCGCGGAGCATCGTCGACGTTATTAGGCTTAATTTAAGGAAACGCAAACGATGCCATACGCATTTCGTTGATTTAATTTAATTATCTATTTATTACTGAGGACACACACGACTAAAAAACCATCAATGTCCAGTTGGAAACGAAACCACGTAATAAATATAACAAGAAAGTGTGCTTTCTCAAAAACATATCATTAAATAAAACTATACAAAAAAAGTATATATATACACCCATACCTCGCTTTACGGCCTAGATACGTTCCACGAAACTTGGGCGTAAAGCGAAAAGCCGTATAAGGAATCATTTATTACGCTTGCGCAAGATTGGCAACATGTAGATATTTCGACATCGAAAAACAGTTTTTTGCCGTTATAGCGAAACATTTTAGGCCGTAAATTGAAAACGTACCTTAATTGAAGAAGGCCGTTATAGCGAAATGCCGTATAAAGAGCGGCCGTATAGCGAGGCATGGGTGTATATATGAATTTGAAGGTAATGATTTTAAAATTGAATTGACATACATTATATTATAACAATGATAAGAACATATTATTTGATGGAATACACAATTAATGAATTATGAATTATTCAAAATATGATAATTGCTCTGAATACTCACATAAACAGATAAATTAGTAATAAAAATGGCAATTCACTATAGGTTTTTTTAGTTTTTATTGCCATTAAGATATAAGTAAAACAATACTTAAATAATATATTTCATTTAGATATCTTCATTTGACGTTTCAATCATTTACAGAAGAGTTATTCGTATATTACATTAATTGAAATACCTAAGGTATATATAGCCCTTTATAGCAATCGTATTTTTTTCTCTGTATTTCTTTATTACTAATATATTGAGTTCTTTTTTTATAGTAATTTTGCAATAAATGTTACTATTATTAAGCAACAAATGGCGTTAATACAAAAATTTCACTTTTACAGATCAAAATATTTTTGTAAACAATAGTTAGGTCTTCCGTTCTTTTTTTATGTCAAGTATGAATAAATTGACTTCACATCCAAGGATAAATTGCTTTCAACAATGTTAATGACGTTAAGGTTCGTTTACAAATATTTAGATTCCTGTGAAATGAAACAAATGAATTAACTAGTTTAGCTAAAAAAAACTTTATATACTTTAAAACATAATTTTGAATAATTAAACTTTGAGTAAACCTCAATAAATTATTTGATTTTTTTATATATATTAGAAATAAATTATATATGCTAAAAATTGTTAATTAAATCAGTAACAAAAGCAATAATTTTGGATCAATTAAATTTTTTATGATTGAGTAAATTAATTAAAATATTATGCAAGTCTTAACATTGTATTTGTTAACATTGTATATTGCTTTACTTATAATGTAAGTTAACCAATGTGTGTTTGCACAGTCATTATTTACGTTGAGTTTATTGAGTTTGAGGTTGTTGAATGTTGAGAAGATTTGAATGCGACATTTCTTCGATTTTTCTTCGCGAGGAATAAGAAAAATGTGGGTTCGGGAATGCAACGCAAATGGAAATAAATAATGTCGACGGTGCTAACGTGTACATAAGTAAAGTTGTCTATGCTAATTTAAACAAAGTATACTAACAGAATGGCAAGTAATGATAGTTTTATTCATATAATTTGCAGTAAATAAACATTCATGGATATTAGAATTTCTATTCCAGGCCATATAAGAGCGGTTGAACTACATGCGACTACCACGGCTCACACACACACACACACACACAAAGTCAACACGTACACATGCAAACGCACACACAAACACACACACACAGAATCATTTCTGTGCTGCCTCTCAATCAGACTTTATTGTTATGGCCAGATAGCATTGACAATTCCAGAGATAAATCTGGTCCGGAGATAAACGACCCGAGATCACTTTTCTCTCTGCCTCCTCCTGAGCCACCGTAACCGAACGCGCGGCTTCTCTTCTCTCCTCTCTGACACAATTTTTCGGTTACTTAACGAGCGGCAAAATGTAGCAAATTGAGCCCGTCACGAAACCCCGCAACAATTACTCTTACTTACGTTTCTTAATAGATAATAAGCCCACGAGAGAGTATCTCCGTTCTTTCCGAATACCTCAGCAACATGAATGGATCAGAGGACAATCAACGAAAGAGGAAAAAAAAAACGATCAACTTGCTCTTCGATATTATTGATACATACGTATAATTCTTTTCTGTCTTCATTCTTTGGCGATTACGTTTATTTTTTCGGACGGGTCAGGGGTCACTAGAAAGTGAACCGTTCGTTTGCAATGCTTACACACGGTACATACGCTGAAAGAGAGACGCGGATAGCGAAAAGGAGATGGCGAAGCGAAAGAGAGAACAAGCTGATTTATTATTTGACATGCATTTCAAGAGTTTCGCAACTTCACTTTCAATCTCTTCAAATCCGCCCGCCCGGCTACCATGATTGATACACTATTCGCGTGCAAAATTTCAACAATCCATAGAAAAAAAAAACAACAAAGTCTGGTTTTTATTCGTTTACATGTAAACATCATTACCAGGAACACTTTAACAGCATTAACAATTCCGTAGGGTATAAACGTTTCAATGAGAATATAGGTCAATTTGAAGCGGATTTTAACGATTGCACACCTTTTTTTGTATTTATCTTCATTGCTGTCTATCACATAAAATTTAACAATAAAATACTATTAATATTGAATAAATATTACAACATAATGTTAGGTAATATCATTAATCTATTAAGTAAATGACACCTCAATTGACAATACTACAGCCACATCTTCGAATATTTAAATATTACATTACTATTAAAATGTACCATTAATAATCAATATTATTTATTGTTATAACGGTAATAATTCTCTAAACCGGCCTGATTCTATTACACCCATACCTTGCTTTACGGCCTAGATACGTTCCACGAAACTTGGCCGCAAAGCGAAAAGCCGTATACCGAATCAATTATTGCGCTTGCGCAAGATTGGCAACATGTAGATATATCAACATCGAAAAAAAGTTGCCGTTATAGCGAAACATTTTAGGCCTAAATCGAAAACGTGCTATAATTGAAGAGGGTCCTTATAGCGTGTATTTATAAAATTGTTGTATAAAGTAAAGTCAAACATAATATATAATTGTATTTGATTAATTTGTAAATGAATTTAGTTTTTTAATTGGATTATGATAAGAAATTATAACTATTTAAATTTAGATGAGTCAAATATCTTACGTTGCAGTTACGAAAATAAAATTAGTTGCTGTTACAGAAAGTTTTGTATTATACATTTTTAATTTTGGTAAGATTCATATTTTAATATTAAATAAAATTAGTGTTATAATGATAAAAACGTCCATTAAATGTTAATTAGTTTTTTTTTCACAAACACTAAGCTTTCTAAATAATGAATGTTTAATATTATTATCATAAAAATAGGAAAGAGATAACTCTTTAATTAATATCCTAGTATTTGCCTCATTATACGAAAAATTAACTTTCAAGTCAATCAGTGTCTAAGAAAACGTAAGCAGTTACCATTTATTTTAATATCAAGAGACTCTAAGCCCTGAACAAAATAACATTATTAAGTCAATTGAAGGTAGTTCTTAGAGTCCATTTTCGTGATTCGTTGAAACATTTAGTTTTCCATTTTCTCGCGCATTGAATCGTCCGAGTTATATAATCCGTCGTTCTATTCTTTTCTCTTTCGTTTGCCTGAACAAAACAGAAAAGACACCACTCACACACATGCCCAGTGTGAGATAACAACAACACCTCCATTGTGTACCATGGGAATCGAAATATAAGGTTAAGGTGATTTCCACTTGCCACTTTTAGTTTCCTCTAAGCCATTTTACTTCGTATAGAGACGCAAATAGTGAAACGAAGAAGGATCGACTGCGACAGGAGAACGAAACGACAAACAAACGCGCGTTTATTATTTTTTTGTTCGCATTACCTTACAATGGGAATAAAAGCGAAAGAGCGAGACAGCACAGTCGCAGGTAATTAATGCCGTATTTTCTGTTTCGCTTTTCATTACTCATATAAATTAAATTATGACTTAATTCTTTAATCCCGCGTTATGTTAATACGACGTATTCATTGTGAGGCTTTTCCCAATCCAACACTGATTCAAACCGATTCTAATTGTAGATTAATTTAATATGTGCGTATGTAAATGTTTGTACTTTTCATGTCCTGTATGCAAAATAAGTTTTGAACGAATACAGTACGGTTTAATTCGGTTTCGATTTTTTTTGACCTATAATATATCGGATATTACATCCGTTTCTACATCCTGAATTATTTACAAATGTACTTCATACAATTAAAGTTATTTTGATATAAATTATAATAGTTGACTAAATATTAAGTTTATTAAAATCAGGATGTACTTTTGCTTCTTACAGAAAAGACAAATTAAAGTAAACAACATTTTTTCTCACAACCATTTACACCTTTCCCAGGATTATCATTTAGGTCTATAATCAAACAAGATTTTTTTAATGATGAAAAAAGTAGATGAGGTACTTGGATTACTTAATATGCTATAACTTAATATAGTATTAGGACTGCAACAAATAATACAAATATGTAATAAATTTATAGTAACTGTGATTTTATTTCATTAGGAATTGAGTGGGATGTGAATTATTTTTTGAAATGCTTACAGGAAGCTGTATGCAAAGTTGTAATTCAATAGTCGGCAGGAATAAGTAAAGTTGATACATATTGCAAACGGCATCGGATAAGTAGTTCCAATGAATGGCCGTTTCTGAAAGTTATAACGCCTATCGAATTTCCGAACGTTATTGAATCCAATCGCAGGGACTGCAGTGCGCATACGGAGATGGCGGAAAAGGAAGATAAAACTGGCAAAAAGGACCATTAGCGCGAGGCTGGGCAATAAGTTTTATGGTTGTGTGCCGAGAGCGCAAAGACAGCTTCGACACCCACAAGTGCACGTGTGCTTGCTGTTGCCATTCTGGCACTCTCTCTGTATACATACATACGTGTTCATGTACATATACATACACCGTGTATTAAGTTCAATTGTAGGCCAAACTGGCCACGACTCTAAACTCTAAATCTAACTGCATACTGCACACATATACACGTAATCCAGCGACCAGAAGCAGCTTCGGAGGTATTCGAATTCCCCTCATTCAAACGATCCATTTGCTCTTTTTTTTTCGTCATACCTATTTATTTATGTTTTTTCGTCAACGTACATTTAAAGCGCACGTTGGAATGCGGGAAGTTGATTGTTTTATGCACACTTTTACTCTTTCACATTTACAACTTTCTTAAGAAAAAAAAAATAGGTGAACCATCACTTTACTTCTCATTAAAATAACAAAGTAAATTGAATTATTTATTTTATTATATTGTATGTTATTACAATTTTAATTAATTAATATGATATTATTTGAAGAAAAGTTTAAATTCATAAGTAATTCATAAACAATATATGATTATATAATTAAATTTTACCATTCACCTTTACTTAAATTTGATAATTACGAAGTTGTAGATTGAGAGAAGATAATTTCGCAGAATTGATGACTAATATTGGTGTTGTATAATTACTTCGATGAGAACTTAATATTCCTAGACTCCTAGAGGATGCATTAATTATACAATTGTTGTTATTTTTTGTGTTATTTGCGTAGTGGAATGGATGTATTTTGTAAGGTAAAAAAAAAGGTGAAAGATAAAATGCAGCGTGGAAAGGGCAATTTGTGTTGGATTTTGTGTCTGGTAGTAGTGACATTGAAAATTGAGAGTGGCTGAGAGCGGATGTTCATGCAGATCAAGTGTAATGATGGGAAGAGGCCCCCATTGTTGGGCTCGCATCCGTGGGACAAGTCGCGGCGGCGAAGAGACGTCCGACGGACAGACAGACACTGTTCTGCTGCCTTACTCACACAGAAAAACCGACCAACAACTGCAGCAGCAGCAGCAGCAGCAGCACCGCTTTTATTATTTTATGTATTGTAATTAAGGGCCTCAAGACTCCGGCTCTTTATCTCGTCACACCAATCGACGCCTCATGGGATTATTATTTAAATCACACACAACGCAACATACCTTAATAACCCAATTTTTTCTCCTCCGCAGCTTTCCCAAGCTCGATTCACATCTAAAAGTTAATACCTTTACCAGCTATTTTTTATTCATTCCTATTATTATCATTATTTACTCTTTTTACGCCGTTGTGCAAACAATGTTAATTATATTTTTTTCGTCGTTGTTTCATTTGCCTGTTGTTTCATCGGCCCGAGCAGAATTTGTACCGTTCCGAGCGATTTTTATGGTAAAAAGAAGTTGCTCAACAGAAATTGGTTTTGCGGTTTACTACAAAAATAAAGAACGACCGAAGAAGGAGTGCGCGGCGAAAGAAACGTTTTCGAAAAGCGAGATTTTTCGTGCTCGAAAAATATATTCGCTTGGCATGATGATGATGTTGGAGAGAAAGAGCTCGGGGATTGGTAATAGTAGTAGTAGATGATGTTGTGTTATGGTAGCTAGCGCAATAGTGTAATTACAATGTAATTGGGTTCGGCTGCGTTATTTTTGTTTGTCGAAGCTGCTCTCTGTGTATGTGTGTGTATGTGTGCGCATCTATATGCATGTATATATATACACGTGTGTGTGTGTGTGTGAGTCGAAAGCATGCAAACCTAACAGTACCTAGGAACTATAAATCTGCGGATATCCCAAGCCGAGCGCGATTAGATATAGCATAAGCATAATTTTATTGCCTCGATGGTCTCGCCAATAAATTCGATATAATTATACGTTGGCGAACGGACTGACAAGTAATTTAAGGTTCTGTGCCTTGGCGCGTCTCCCAACCTATGACAAGCTATTTGCATTGCCGCGCTGCTTCTGATCCCGATAAATCCAATCCTCCAACCCCAAAACGAGAACAGAAACGCTTTCAATAAGACCAACAAGAGTACGAGGAAAGACGCAACGTAACAGCATATATATAAAAAGGATAACATGAATCATCTCCGGCCGTCATAATCGAATCGACAATTTGTCGACGAAAGGAGAGGAGAAAAACGCAGCCTTTGTTTATGCGACGGAATTCTCGCGTTCACAAGGATTAACAAAAACCGAGATTACGGCAAAGCCTCTCTCAAGGTCGAGCACGGGAGGCTCCCAGCATTGTTTCTCTTCGGCTGAGGCAAAAAGTCCTTCTCCTTCTCGCCTCTACGCTAATGCAAATGGACTACGATGACATTGAGATTCAGTCCACCCACTTTGCTGTTTGTTTGTTTATTTTCGTTTGATTTAAACTCAATGTTTCCGAATCGGCTCCTGCCTTTTGTTAAAGGGATTATTTATGAAAATTGCCCGGATAAATTGTCTGCCGTGCGCAATGAGTAATTATATCTCGGTGAAAAGTGAGACTCGGTAATGCCATTAGCACTTATCTAAAGAGCGCCCCATTCAAACACACACACACACACACATACTCTTGCATACACTCTTCAGACGGGAGAAAGAGTCAAAGAGAGACAGAGAGGTACACTTCATTACTACTACTGGTACTGCTGCTACTACTACTACTGCAGCAGTAAGTACAACAACTCCACTCATGAGTAATTGATAGTGTGATTAAGATGTCGCTACTTGTACTCTCGGCCTTTATCACTGATTGATTGCCCGGCGACGATTTATTTATTAACTCATTCCACTCTCGGCACAACTCGAGTGTGAAAAGGATTCCCTCATCTCATCACCTCACCTCAGCCGTACTCATCCTAAAATCTTCCTTTACAGAATCTCAAATTCCCCGGCATCAATACTACTTACATCGATGATAATCAATATCCATGTTACTATTAACATGTTTTCAAAGATCTTAAGCCTCAATTAGCTTCAAACTATAAATTTAACAAGCAAAAACTATTAGATGTATGAGTCACTTCAGTTGTCTATTTTATTCGTCATTGTGTAATTGATATTAGTTCTAAACCTTCTATATAGTTCTATAAGACATAACTGTTCATTGTCATCAGATTTTATGATAATGTATATTAAATATACATCTAACAGATATTTATGTCATAGTGATGTGGGGCATTAGAAGCAATAATTTATTAATTTTGTGTGTTACTATTAATAATTTTAATAAAATGAAGCATTGATCTACAGATTGTCAAATCGCTAAATCACTTGGAGCATTGAAATCATGAGTTAGGAAAGAATAAAGCACAGTAGCCTACTTTGCACACGTTGAAGCCTGGAGCGATGCCTTTGTTCCGTGCTTTGACAGTATTGTATTTAAATATAAAGTATTGTAAATTGATAGATTATGTCCGGACTGTAAAATATTGATTAATATGGGTAGTTGGAACGGCAGAGGAATGCCTCTTGATAGTGATTAAATTCCTTATCATCGGATTGTGGGAAAAGTTTGGCTCGAGGGGTCCGAGCGCATGTCGATAGATATACAGTTAGGATAGAGAAAAAGCAGGTTACCGAGTTTTCTAATGCGGGAGGTGGAGATCAGCTCTGGGCGAGGAATAAAAACAAGAAGGATGAAGGAGGTGTGCAAGAGCGGCAACAAAAGGAGGAAGGAAGGCACCATCTCACGTCGATGGATTCGGCAAGATAACGGGCGAGGCCCCCCCGAATCCAGCAAACAGCGAACAACAAACAACACTTAATTGTTCATTGTCTTCGTTGCGCAAATCATTCATAAATCTTCCGTTTCGTTTAAAGTCCTCGATTGAATAATAAGCGAGTCAGGACGCGCCAGAGGACACGGAGCCAGCAGGAAATTTCTTATTATTGCGCAGACTGCAGTTCGAAAATTTTAATTAAATGCATGCATCCGAACTGTTATCTGCGATTTATTTCATTCCTTTTTCGAGGTTCGAGCCAGGAAATGTTCCGTCTGGCCCGTAATTGGCCTCCGTCGAATTGTACAAGATTTTTGGGTATTGTTTCCACAGGACGAGGCATTAACTCACCGAAAATACACACTCACACATCAGACTTAACCTGTAATTAACTGAAGCCTATTGTTGTTCAGCAGAATCGGGGGTTATTTATTTTCCTCTGCCATAATGTGATTCACCTCACAGGTGTCGACTTAATATCATATTAATTATTGTGTTGTTTTGGATACTATGACATGATCAAATTTTCAACTTCCTATTCATTATTCTACACTACATATTTAAATATTTACTAAAAGCATGACTAATATTGATCATGTAATACATTATTAACTTTTATTGTTAATTAACTCTTAAAAAAATAGAAAGTTTGTGTACTAATTTGAATTTAAAAAAAAGGTATAACTAAATTGATAATATTATAAGTTGATAAGTAAATAGAATAGGAAGACTGTTTTCAAACTTTAGTAATTAGTATACAATTTCTTTATTATTAAGAAAATGCTCAAAACATCAAATTTGATTTAGAAACTTTAGCTTTAGTTACATTAAAACTATCAATTATAATAAACAAGTTTTAATACAAAATTATATGAATATTTTCAATAAGCAACAAACTTTATGATAAATGTGTAATAATTGTTACACAACTGAAATGTTTCAAAATATTGTATCTACCTTTAATATTTCACTACATGCTTTATTAGTGTTATACAACAAATTCAAATTGCTATTGGGAACTTCTGTACAATTGTCCACAATAATTAACAGATTGTTCAGTAAGAATAGATAAATTATGTAGCAGGATATATAAAAATATAACAATGCATATGAATTGCTTATAAACTTCAGAGGAATATCAATGAGGTTTCGTAACAGTTGTACGGGAATAATGAAAAAAAAAAGCAAAATTATTAATTATTCTTTAATTACAAGTCGGACATGAATCACGGACCGATATGTGTAATATAATAAATAAAATTGACTCAATTGGATAATTATAATTGGAGTTTCTCGAGTGCAATTAACGGATGTGTTAAATTATTATAATAAATATATATTTTTTTTTCTCTCTCTCTCTCCTCTCAATTCGCCTTTGAGGTCGTTATCGAAAGGATACATAATGCGAGTGGTAACCTGAGACGGATTCGAAATCTATTAAGACGATGATTATTATTAATAAGTGATGATGGATGCAACCCCCTCCCCCCCTTTCTGCGCCACACGGACGCAATTCATTTATATGGATCGAGCAATACGTGTAATTAATCGAGAGCCATTAATTCCGAAATCCAATAACCGTTCAGATTTATAATGCGAACTATCATCCTCCAGATACCGGATCCCTCTGCAGGCCGAAACGCTACAAGATTATTATTATTGTTATTATCATTGCATTATTTCGATCCTTACGGATCAGCAGTTTATGGTATGATTGATATAAACGTCTCGTTTGTGGCGTGAAGCCTTTCGACGTCTTTCCACTCCTTCTCTTTCTTCTTCAGCTTCATCTCCTCCTCCAGAGAAAGAGCCCATTACGAGGCGCGCGGCCAGGAAGCGAAACCCATTTATGGTCGCAGCATCGGCTGCACAATAAATATTTTATATTTTAAACCATGGCAAAACGAAATCGATTGCCGATCGATGAGAAAATCAGGTACTTCGACGCTTTACATCGCATCGTTTATCAGGGTTTAGCGAAATCTGCGAAAATTCAATTCAATTCTGTATGCCTGCTTTGTATTGGTTTTCTAAGACATCAATTGATGGATCCTTTTCAATACATGTTTTTGAATGCTATTTTCATATCACTATTTTTAGGTCTTTAAGACGCACCTTTCTACATTGAGAAATACATTTACAATCGTCGTATGCTTCTCAATATTTGTTTTTGAATGCTATTTTAATATCTATAGTAACAACCACTCCATCTAATTTTTTGTTTAATTTTATTTATACAAATTTAGTTTTTTTTCTTCTTAAAATTAGAGTAAATGTTAAAAATCCAAAGATTAAAAATTACAGTAATTGTATTGAACATTTTTTTTTTATTTATTGTAATTTGAGTATTTTCTAATACTTGAATTTATTTAGATCAGAGATACGTAACTGAAAGATATTAATTGCTATAGGTTTCTCAATCTATATTTATTAATGCTATAAATAGATAATTAATAATTAGATTATGTTCACAGATATGGATATAATTATTGAGTGTCAATTCAAAGCTTTTCTCTTTATACTTAAAAAAATAAATGTGAAATTGCATAATTGGATCTTATAATGTTCGTGATTGTGCACGTGTATACTATATTCTGTACGTCACTACGGTTTTTAAGACTTTTTATATTTCGAATGCTTTAAAAAATATATTATATTATTATTGATGGGTATGAATTTACATTACTACACTTGTAGTATTTCCTGAATAGAACTGAATTGAAAGTATGTTGCTTTTATGTGTGTGTGTATTATGATTTTAATTGATGAAAAGTTTACCGGCCATCGGGTTCGGTTCTTGCAGCATTGGCAAACGCGACCCTTCGGCGATCATGTCTCTCGTAGTTTATGCTCGCACAATGCGACTCGCATTTACATAATGATCCGTTCTGGAGCGAAGGCTCTCACTCACTCACTCTCTCGTTATCCTACCTTAAACATACATATAAACACACGTACACGTAAACACACAAACGCAAAGTACATATAGGCTGACGAAGTACAAATAAGAGAGAGATTCCGTTTTGCAATTGGGGCCCCATTATGCCAATTGTTTCCGAACAAATAACTCAAACTCTCGGATCACGGCATCGACGATGGATGACATGAAGAAATCACGATTTGGTATTAAATATTGAAGCGCGGCGTGGCGGAGGAAGGACACCGAAAAAGGTAACAAAATCAAGAGAGAGAGAAAGAAAGAAAGAAAAAGTTGAAGATTAAGAAGAAGGAACGCATTTATAAACGCGTAAAGAAGTAGGTTTACAATGAGGATGCGAAGCGGAGGTGAAGGAGAAGAAGAAGAGTCGGAGCAAGGGTAAAAAAGAGAAAAGTCGAGCAGAACTAATTCGAAACCGTCAACACCATTAAGAGGAAAGGAGCGAATGAGATGGAATCGTAGAGATGCCAAAGGATATACCAACAGTGAAAAAGAGCCTCTGTAGGCCACTCTACGATTTATTATTTTATAAATTCAATTACCGTTTTTGTCGCCACTTAAGCACCAAAAAGGAATTACGAGCAGAGAGTGAGAAGGAGAGTGAACGAAGAACAAAAAAAAAACACAACGAAAGACAGACCTAAATGAAAAGAAACAGAAGGAGCATGTGGAAAAAGGCGAAACAAGATGAAACAACCGAAGAACGGCCGCAACCTTCTACGCGCGTAATTATAATACGTGCTTCTCCTGCTCCTTATATTTTTTTCACAGCGTTCTCCTTCTATCACTTGCTGTTACAAATAAATTGGGAAACAAATTCGATTAGCTTTCAGTGCGAATTAAAGCATTTTCAAATCGAATAGAACAATTCCGTTATTAATTCAACAACAAATTTTCTAGTAGCTTATTTACCAATAAAAGTTAAAATCTAATTGTTATTAATTTATATAAAATCTCACATTTTATTTATTTATTGTATTATTGGTTGAAAAATTTAAATATAAAAGACTTTTTGTATGAAAGAAATGTAAAGGGATAGATGATTATTATTTTATACGATTATATTAAGTTAAAGATTCATTAATATAATTAAGAAAGTAAAAAAAAAATAAACTAAAAGATACAAAAAATATATAATCATAGAATGGGGATTGGCCCAAAAATATTTATGACATATGTGTTTATAAATGTTTAGAAATAAAGTTGATGAATTAAGATCAATGCACTTTGTGTTTATTCAAGTTGTGTTAATAGTTGTGTCTAGTTGGGTCATGTGAAGTATGCTGCCCACAAACTGGATGAAGGTATACTCCTGTAAAATGTGTTTAATGAAAATCGAGAATTTATGCAGGTTATAAAATGGAGTGTACGGAAAATGCGGTTTGTTTGCATTGTTGTTGTGTTGTGTGCAGAATGTGTGCAAGTGTATGGAACTGAGTGTGTGTGTGTGTTGTGTACGCGCGGAGAGCAAGTTTGTACGGAATAGTTGGTTGTAGGTGAGTGGCGGCAGAGCATGCAAAAGGCGAAGCATAGCTGCCCCATATTCACTACTAATTAATATACCAAATAGCTATGCAAAACTGAAAGATTTTATCGCTCTCGCGTTAATTTGTCCCCGGCTCCGAGAAACCAAAACCGAAAACCAGGAGCTTAATTATTCCCATGCCCTGGCATCGAGTTAATTGCGATCCGAACTCGAGATCGGCTCTACCTTCCTCATGAAAATTACGACCTGAGCGAGGCGATGATGCCTTCGTCTATCCCTCGTCATGATCATCGTACAATCTGGTTTGGGTCAAGAGTGCATATACACTTGATGGTAGTCTCGCAGCGGCGAGGACTTGAGGAGGGAGGAGGATTGATCTATCATCGATGATAGAGCACGAATCGCCTAACGGCCTTTTCCATGCAACAGCACCTCTTTTATCGGACATGTTCCATCGGCGTCCACCCTCGCCTCAATTACACATCATAAATTTTGTACAAATGCGACGTAATTAATCCACTTCCAGCGAATTGAGCCGGAGAAGAAACAGCGCGAAACGCAACTGGAGCAGAGCCTCTTTTATGCCCTGAATCCTGCAGCGTAATTAATTAATTAGGCCAATTATTATAGAGGAAAAATAACGCAAGAAGAACAGTATATATATTTTTAATTATATTCACTTAATTTTCGGATATTTTAATATATTAAACTTACTATTTTCGGCTTTGCTTTGCGAAATCAATTAGACCGTACCGTTGGGTCAAGCGACGAACCCGTTCACAAATTTTCGGAGCTGTTTCTCACCGCATCCCGCGATCATACCTCTATTCATTAGTTGTGCAACAATTAACCATTTTCACTTGCTCCAAGTCACTTTTCGTCATGTGTGTATTATAGATATGGAGCGGAGATTGTGTATTTAGATAAAACGTTAAAATTATACGAGCCACATTCTGTGTTAATTACCGTTTTGTAATTTTGCCCGTACACGCTCCTATTCCATATTTGCTTATAAAATTAATATTTAGTATAATTTATTATAGATTTGTTTCATACCTGAATCATTTTCCATATCATCAAGAAACACTGCAAAAGAAAATATATCAGAACGTTATTGGCATTAGAGAGACATACATTAATGAGCAATTAGATCAGAGCAATGAAAGTGATTCGAATTTTTGGATTCCCACGCAAATGGTACTCTTCTATTGCTGCGGATGGAAAATGGTCCGGTTTCCATCATCGTTTACGGTTTTCATCTCCTCTTCGACGCAGAATGTGTACGTGTTTCATTGGCCTTAATACGAGCCACTCGGCGGTGTCCGATGGATGGACGTTTGCTCTTTTGCATGCGCTCACTCGCGAAAAAATAAATAAACAAACACAAATAAAAAGCGAAAATAACACAAAGAAATAAAGTAAATCGAAGTTAATTGAAATTCCATTTCCACCTAAAACATGTACATTAAGCTTTTTAGAATGCAATTTTCTTGAATTCAAAATATCATACCGCTGCTAGAAAGAAAAGAAAAATGTGGAAGAAAAAAAAATGCAATGGCATGAATAATTTAACTTTCTCTCTTTTATAAGAAATACCGAGAGGAATAAATGGTTCTAAAAAAAACGCATTTGAAACAAATCGATTTCAGGTCTATTGCACTATACTCAATCATACATAAATACGTTTTACGGCTCGTTTTTTTTTTCTTATATTGTTGTTTTTTTTTTCGTTGATTTGCAACGCTTCTAACGGTGCTGGTGAATTTTCCGGGATCCTGCGAGTTAATTTTCAATAGATATTTATCAAATTCCGGAGCATTGGAGGAGATGTAATTACATCATACACTCAAGACTGGTGTGTATGTTTTAATCTTGTTGCGATCTAATGTTGCTGTTGTGTGAGGAGGCAAAACTCGCGGATCCATGGTAGGAAGAGAGTCGGAGAGGCCAGAGAGTCAAGTCAGCCAGCATCGGCCAGGGCAACAGTTTCGTGGTAATGGTAAAGTGCAGCCAGTGCAGAGGTTCAATCATAGACCGTTCAAAACTCGTTGCTCGACTGTAATTACAAAGTCCTTTTCGATGCGGACGAGGAACGAACGACTTCCTTCAAAAACTCCCGAAAAAAAGGAATGATGATGGAAGGACGTGCACAGGTCGTCCGTGTTTTTCGTTTCTATTTCTTCGTATTGGTTTGTTTGGTCTGCGATTTGTGTGTGTGTGTGTATATATGTATACGTATATGAGAGTTGAGAAAATGTACGTGTGGTCGATTGCATCGTGGTACAATTCTTCATATAGAAGACTCGCGATATGTAACCAATAATCATTTTGTCTGTGCTCCAATCGGCCAGAGCGATCGGCCGGCGGCGCGGCCACGCGGCTCCGATGTGGTTCCGCTGGACGACCACATAAATGCCACACTGCAAATTTGATGTTCTCCTCTTCCCGTGCAGATTTATGGGGAGAAGCGAGAGGTGGATCTCTTTGCTTTGTGGTAGGTACGGGGCCCAATAGATAAATTGAGACGTTAACCATTTTTCGTCTATTCGGATTTATTGCCTCGAAGGCCAAATTGCATCCCTTCTTCTTCTTGCGCTCCGAAAATTTATTGCACACGACACGGAGCCCGTAATTGCGTAATCGCAAACTCGAACAAATACGATATGGACATTCAAATCACAGTACAAAGTCTACCTAATGGAAAATCGATTCACATCACCCATTACAATATCTTCAATTTTATCGAACAATCAAATTTAATAATAATATATTATGAAAATGATGGAAAGACTATGTTGCAATGAATACAATCATTATTACATCACTGAACTTAATTTAATACACTTTAATATGTGAGAATTATATACACTAGGTTCTCTTATTATGCGGGTTTTATTTCAAGAAGCATTTTTTTAAATACCTATTTTAGGCCATTTTGACACGTTAAAATTCAAAGAAACTAACTAAACGTCGACAGTTTCAGCTGAAATAATTTCTTTAGCACATGAAATTGGTGGGGAAGGTTTTGAAACATATACCCAAAACGATTTAGACGAATGACTTGAGGATAATGTCATTAATGACAATGATATCATTGGTATAACTCTTGATACCGTTGATGAACAAGAAAACGAAAATGAATCGGAAGAAGATGAAACTCCAGTCACACTCACTGCAAGTGTAATTCGAGAAGATCTTCAACTTTCAAGTAAATTGGCAAACCATTTCATCGAAAAAGATGATAATTCTGAACGAGCATTCAAGTTTCAACGCGAGCTTCAGAATTGCATTTCTGGATATCAGGAATTGTACAAAAAATAGCAAAGCCATCGCAAAGTTTAATCACTGATTATATTGTCAAAGGGAAACAATCAACATGCGAAGTTGAGACTAAATTTAACTTGTGAAGAATCATTATCTTCAGGACATAGATCTGATCTGAAAGTGATTTCGAACCAATTCGCAAATTATGCCGATCACTCTCATATAGCGACGATAATTCTAAAGAAAAAAAAAATGTGAAGAAAGATTAACTTTCATAAACATTTTCTGTATTTCTTTTGTAAAATTTTTCCGTATAAATTAAGAAGCAATATGTAAAGATTATATTTTTCTGAAATTTAATAAACTTGTCTATGATTGTTAACGTTTTTATAAAATTATGAATAAACATTTCAGAAAGAATATAGTAAGACTAATTACTTTTCTGAAATGTAATAAACCATTTTTTATGCGATTTTCGGTATATTGCAACTCATTGATTTAATTTTATGCGGTTTTAAAAAAATATACGTGTGTCTAGTCCTTTTTTGTACGATTTATTTTTATGCGTTTTCCTGTGGAACGTATCTACCGCATAAAAAAGAGAAGCAAGTGTAGTTTCATATTGATTTATATAAATATTAAAATGCATCTGCAATTGTATGTAATTCAAATATTAGTTAAGAGGCAAGAACTATAAGAAGTAAAACTAAAATTTGAAAATGAAAAAATTGAATTGCAAACATATGTTAGCACTTGATAATTTGTTAAATATTAGGAAAAAAAGATTTATTATAATATGAAAAAAAATGTTTATTTTAAAATAACGATTATTATTCAGGCAAAAAACAGTCGTCCCTTTGTAAAAATGTATGTATAGTTGTATTATGTTTTTATTATAAACAGTCAAAAAAGATAATACATTTATAAAACAAAAATAATTACACAAATCTAAAAAATGAACTGTTATAATTGTTACAAAGGGCTATTATTTAATACAATAATTTTCTTAATTAATAAATACGATTTTGGAGAAAATGTTGATCGTTTCTGGTAATAAAGTAATCGATTGTGAATGAATGAATGACTAGGACAGAATAAAAGATTGTTTAAATAATTGTTACAGTTGTGGAAAGTTCGTTATATCAAGCGGACATGTATGTCATTTAAAATGAATCAGAAACTAATGTAAATAGGTTCATTAAGTTGAAAACAAAACCGAATTGAATTCCGAGCGCGACAATAAACATGCGAGACGGATCAATTAATGCCGTCCGATCTATATATATATATATATATTTCAACTTTTCCGAAAGGATTTAATGTGCGATCAAAAGTTATTAGCGGTGCGGCGGGATGCGGCTATCCGCGGAATACAATGAATCGTGGATTTACGATTGCGTTTCAATTCGAACGGCGATTTATTTCTATTGAATCGCCTTTAATATTTAATATAATTAAGACGCGGAACGCGATTTATCGCATCCCCCTTTCGACGTGCCACGTAAGAAAACGGCCGCCGTTGATTTACGGGGGGCCGTCGCACGTAATTGCGATATCGGGGGGCCCCGGGGCGTCCGGAGGGGAGCAAAAGCATTTAGATATTTCAAAAAAGACGAACAAAAATTAAAAAGAGCAAAACGAAAATAATTCTACTTGAAAATTTCTTTAATTAATAAGTAATAAACGAAACTTTTTTGGTTTTTGGATAATTTGTTGAATACTGAAAGATATAGATAATATATTACATTTAATTATTTAATTTATATATTTTTACTTTAAAATTATTGTATAAATATATTTTCTTTTTATAATAGTCCCATACCTCGCTATACGGCCGCTCTTTATACGGCATTTTCGCTATAACGGCCATCTTCAATTAAGGCTCGTTTTCGATTTACGGCCTAAAATGTTTCGCTATAACGGCAAAAACACTTTTTTTCGATGTCGATATATCTACATGTTGCCAATCTTGCGCAAGCGCAATAATTGATTCCTTATACGGCTTTTCGCTTTGCGGCCAAGTTTCGTGGAACGTATCTCGCTTTACGGCCTAAGCGAGGTATGGGTGTATAATTAATAATTAGGGATTTTAGAATGATAATCACAATTTATCGTATTGTTATAGTAAAGAACTAAATTATAAATTTAATTATTTCATAAACTTTCCAATAGAAAACTTCATGAATCAATGTTATAGTTTATGACAGAGTATTTACAATACCTCGCAATTTTGTATCTTGAATAAAAGTAAGATTAAGTAATTTTTATAAAGTTACTAATGCAAAATTCAATAATTCCTTTAAGCTTTTACTGATTTTAGTAGAACATGTTTAATTAGTTCAAAAAAAGTTATTATTTTTTTAGTGAAATATGTTAATTTGATCTCTTTTTTATTGTTCCAAGGATTAAATAATTTTGACTTTTTGTAAAAAATCGATTTTCTTGATGTACTGAAATTCAAAAACCATTTGAAAATGAAGAAAACTGTAGAATATTTTGTAGAAGAAAACAATTTTGGTTTTGTATTTTGATTATTAGGTCTCCTGGTAGTCTCTTACATCTCTTTCTTCCTCTCGTGTTTATGTGTGTGTGGGTGTAAAATGAGATTCTGTGCGTGATCGTCTGTGCAGAAGCGGAATGACCCGACCATCGTTACCGGTGACCTCGACCGCCTCTCTTATGCAACCGCTTCATAACGAGACGACGAGGACTTCAAAACGCGATTTTCAGCGGAGGAAAGTACTGCGAAAAACCATACTTTTTTCGCGTACACACGTTCATGGCATTTGGAAATGGTTCGCCGTTTTTTGTGGTTCTCGCTTTCTTTTCTTCGGTTGTTACTTCTTCATTTCATGTTGTTGTTGTTGTGGTGGTGGTGGAGGAGTAGGAGGCGGTGGGAGAAGGCTTGCGAAACGGCGCGAGCCACGATCGAGAGGATTAATTAAAATTCTTCCTCCTCGTTCCAGTTTCCTAATAAAGGAAGATTAGCTGTTATTAGCGGAGGCACTAATTACCTTATGCAACGCTGCCAGACGTGGCTTCGGAAGAAGTGTCGAAAACGCGTGATTTGCATTCGGATGGACGAGGATCGGTGGCGCACCATGCCTTTCGGACATTTGGATTTAGCACCGACGACCCATGATGATGTGTGTAATTGTAATGTGTGATGCGAGAGATCGTGTCCGAGTTGAAATGATACAAGAATCTTGCCGGTGAATTCTTACACACTCGATCAACGTACAGCATGTAAACACTGAGCCAACTTTGCCATAATAATTCTCATACACACACACACACATACTCTATACATATATGAACACACACACACCACACACGACCACGCACTCCTCGCGAATGCCTTATCAGTGAAAGCTTTCAATACAAGAAGTAAAATGTCTTCGCAAAGAGGTTTCAGTGTTTTCTAAACGCCGATCTACAATTACAACAATGCAATCAACTATATAATTATTGTTTACAATCATTTAATAATAATCAACCTAAAAATTAAGTCCGTACATTTAAATATGAAAATCAATAGAAAGTTCCAATCCGGATACTCTTTATCCTGTCTTTATATCAACACATTTTTCTACAACATGACTTATATCTTTCAACTTGTATAATCAACTATATATTCACACAACATTGTTATTATAAATACAAAAATTTCTTTAGATTATTTGTTACTAACAATCTATGAATCATTAATTTAAAAAAACTAGTAAATACTAGTTACTTTCTCCAGTTATTTTATATAAAGAGCATTTTTAATAATACTAATATTTAAATAAAATTGTATAGGGCACAGGTCCTTTTGCCCGAACATTTATATTATCAACAATATCTAATATAGTGCGGTTTATGTGCAATTTGAAGTTAAAAAAAGAAAATAAATATTAAAAAATTAGTCTCGTTTAATTGAACTCTTCACTTTTATTCGGTTTTAACATCCTCAATTAGTCCGGTTTCAAACTGTGCGAGATATTGGCTTAATATAATCAGTAATTTTAGCAACAACAATGCAGGAATACCTCGTACAGTGCGGATGCATTTATTCATTTCCATTCAATTTTATCAATCAGCTAAATATTTAGTTTAGTTTAGTTTTTTTTTAAATTTTAGTATTCTATGCAAAATGTATGTTTCAGATAAATATCTTGAACAATTATTTCTAAATTTTTTTATAAGTTTTATAGTATATATTAAAATATATTCAGAAATAATAAACTTTCATTTTATATGATACATTTTTTTTATGTAAAACTTCTTAATAGTGTTTCGAAATTCGCTACGTTCTCTTTAACAATAACGGGAATACATAAATACATTTTATGGTCGGCTTTAAGCTATGAAATAGCTATAGATACAGTATTATCGATATTTAATGATACGCGTTGTACCTACATTAAACGATAGTTAAAACTATCTCGAAACAATTTGATACGCGACAATGGCTTAAAAAGTAATCTAATTTTCAAATAAATAAATAAATAAATTACAAAAGAAAAGTTTTGAAAACATTAATTATTTATTAGAAGAAATGCGCATATGTAAGTATAGCTTTTATTTGAAGTAATAAAGATTATTATTTTGTTTGACGCAGATGATTTTTATTTCAACTCAATTACTCCTAATAAGATAATGCAATATAAATGAGACTACCATGCGGGTACTTTTATTTCTCCTGCATTCAATGTCATACTTGATAATCTTTCCATTAATTTAGTATACTCAGAGATTTAAAATAAACATATCTTTTTACTTAATTCACGCATTTTTTGATACATTATTACACATTTGTATATAGTATAGCTTCTTCATAATAATAATGAATACAACTTAAAATGACCATAAACAAATTACTAAATAAATTACATAATACTAAAGACTCTGGTGAATAGTTTTTATATAAATAATATAATACATTTGTTTATAAATAATTAAAGTTTGTTAAAGTCTTGTATTTTGTAATAAAAATTGCTTTCAATTTTTTCTTTTCTACCATTTTACTTTATATACAAGATTATCGAATTTCTAAAATGTAGATGTTTTCGTTTTTTGAACAATTATAAAATTTATAGCAAACATAAAAGCAAACTCAATTCAATAATACGAAATACGAGAAGAAAACAAAAATTATATTGCTGGTCTATAGACATACGTCTTTCTGCCCTGATATTTTGCTTTATATATTGTTAGTTTATAAATTTTAAATAGATATGTATTTAATATTCTGTAAATTGCTGAATAAGATAACAATTTGGCCTGAAAGTCTTGTAACAAGGTAATTTTATTTATTTGATGTTATTTCAAACTTTTTATGGATCGAAATTGTTGTTCAGTAATTACTTTATACTGTAAGAAATTGTAACGGATGCTATTAAAGTTTTATTAGCGGTACAACTTTGCTTAACTTTCTTAAGTAGTGAAACGTCAAAGACTCAAACAGATGGGATTCGTGGTGTTTGTTCTCTTCTACAAATATAAAGATGTAATCTTTGTATTAATGTGTGCTGATAATAACGTTGTTAGAAGATGAATTGTATCGATTTGTCAAGTTTAGCCGATGAATAAATAAATGACTAGCCGTTGAAGCTTCGAGCGCAAATGTATGCAATATTTTGATGAACGATTCGAGAATGGTCGGATGATTAGCATGCGTAAGTGCGTGTATGTGTGTGGAAGTTTTGTGGTCGTGAGTACGCAATAACATTTAAGTTTAACACCTGTTAAAGAGGCGTGCGATTGGTGTAAGTAATATCGGCCGCTTTGGTTCGTGTTTGTGTTCGAGTGTGTACGAAGAGAAAATGTATTCGAATGTTTGTTGTTTGTTGCTGAACGAAAGCAAAGAGGAAACGATAGATAAATAATTGGGGCCGCGGCAACCCAATGGAGGGCGTAGGTGGCGCTCTAATCAGCAGCAACAACAGCAACAAACAGCAACTGCAGCAGCAGCAGCAGCAGCAACAGCAGCAGCTAAGAATGTCTGCATAAATAGAAAGCAGCAGCAGCAGAACCACCAGATCTACTGCCTCCTTCTCGGACAGACACTCCAGTTACCTATTTATAGCACCGGCCATATCTAATCCAATTCCATTCAAACATCCAATTCTCTCGCAATATTCCATCCATACCAGAAACACATAAAACTCAAATCAAAAATTACGCTTTCGAACGCATTGCGAATGCAGCGGAACCGAAGAACGTCTTGAGAATAAATAAATAAAAGTAAAATAACTCACCATCTCCCGACGACGATCCCACGTGGGTCCCGTTGTCTCCTGCAAAGCCAAAAGGTTGCAACAAATTAAAATCGAGGCCAAACTATTATGGGCTTATTTGAAACACCATGAAATGCGTAATAACATGACATTACGGAGGAAATTTGAAAATAAGAAAAAAAAAGGTAAAGGAAAGATGAACGAAAAAAAAAAGCAGGATTCCGTGGGTAAGTCGTTTTGCGCACTTTATGGGCCCCGCAAAATGGGTTTTAATGAGTTTCCGAAAGCGTTCGGGTTTCGCGTGTCCTCTTCATCGTTGTTCCGTTTAAATGGGTGGGTGTTTTCGGGCTCTGATTAAGCGTAAAATTAAATTCCCGGCCCAGTGGATTATTACAAGGCAACCTCCCCATTAGTAACCAAATAATCTATAAACTCAACCACGTAATTCACCATATTATTATTAATGCAACACTTTACTTTACTCCTTGCCAATACAAATTTCTTATACAAAATAAAACAGTTATTCATTATTTCTACTTTATATTTAGTACTGAACTTCATTTCATATTAAATTTTTGTTTTTTTTAAAGATATTAATTTAAAAATAAATGTTAATATCAAAAGTAATAGGCATTTATTTCATCGAACCAATTAAGTTTTAAAATGTGCAAAAATACAAAGAAAATGTCATATTTACGAGCAAAAAGACGTTTCTTTTCTTTGTATTTACTCATTTCTATTGCAGTGATTGTAATTATTATGGAAATTAATGATATTATTACTATTGTATTAGATGCTAATATTTTAATGCTTAATAATAATTAACTATAGATTATATTTTCTTATAGTAATTTTATTAATTGTAAGATTTCTAATTTCTCAGTTTTACTTGTATTTATTGTTTTTTTTAATATCTATTATTATATCTATTTAAATTCTTGTGATAATCACCAAACTACTATAAAAAACAATTTCTTAAAATTAAATGAAACTAAATTGAAAATTTATATATGTGGATTTAACATATATTATTTATTTATAAATATTGAAAAATATTTATGTAGTAGATTTTATAAATATAATAAACTATTTATAAATAAAATGTAATTGTTGTGGATACAAATAAAATGTTTGATAATAATAACATGAAAAGGGTTCATGTAGAGGTCAAGCATTCAATGAAATACTAGTAAATGTATACAAGCAAAAAAATATTACGCAGATTCTAATGTCCTTCGGTGATATTTTTGTTGTATACTACAATTTGTTAGCGGGTTCGTGGTCTGCTCCAGCGTCGAACGTTCGCTCTTTTCATACACGTATTCATGGAAACTCGCATTTGAAATTCTGATAATGACTAACACTAATAATAATACGTATTTAATAGTTAGTTTCATTCACAATCGACCGTGATTTGTCAATTACGATAATGCGTTTATATTAATGAGTGCATAATTATTACTTTTATTAAGTATGCAATGTTATTCATAATTGTGGAAAAAAAACATAACTTCTTACTAGAATTAATTAGAATTAAATTAATAATTGTGAATAATCATTTTTCAGTAGAAAATATTGTTATTTTAAAGTATAACTCTATGAACAAGTAAATTAATTACTGCATTATTTTTTTTTATTAAGAACTAATTAATCGATTATGGATTAAATGTATTAAATATTATAATAATTTATTAATTAACGTTAACATGAGAATATTAGCAACTTATTTTGATTTTTAATATATATTTTTATAATAATAATGCTAGAGACACAAATGCAAAAAAATAACTATTGAATATAGTTTCAAGTTGGTCTATTGAATAATTTGTTTTTACATGTTCTATATTCTAGAAATTGAAGTTATTTATGAAATTCGAAAAGGTGTGTGTTTTGTAAATCTAGCAGTTTATATTTTATGACGTATTATTCTGGCTATTTCACTTTGTAAATTGAAATTGATAAGAAACGAATAATGGAGCTGCTAATTGGTTCATTTTGTATTGAAAGTTGTAATGGCTGTGAAAGTCGTGAGCGGAAATGGTAATCTGGTGTTATGCAGATAATGATGAAAAAGAAGATGCAAAAAGATGGAATTTCGTTGTATTTATATGGCAGCAGATTTTGTCGTCTATTTGCGAAAATAAAGAGAAGCAAGATCGGAGCGCAAGCAATATATTCTCGTCGAACATAAGAGAAGACGATCCTCTGCCATGCTCTTGATCTCCCCTTCATGTTTGTTCCTCATGAGATAACGATGAACTACATGCACCGACTCTCCAATATATTATTTATTTATGAGAAAATCTCCGCAATTGAATGAAACGACAGACCGCTCAAACAACAACAACAACAACTGCATAACAACAACAACAAGAACGGGAGAGACGGAGGAAACACACACGTAACGAACTATGAGAAAAGATCGGAGCTCGCTAGCCAGATGCAAAAATCTAATCACGAATTCGCAGGATAATGCGACTCGGAGAGATTCCTCGAGAGGCAATCAAAGCGTGTCTCCTTATGCGATTCGATTCGAAAATTAATCATGATGAAATGGGAAAAAGTATGAAGCGGATGCAGATGAAGAGTGTGTGTGCTAGTAAAGAATCGAGGAGAAGTGATAAGTAAGTATAATAATAATAAAAACGACCTTTTGTATGTACTTACTACTCATGTGGTGATACTCACTCTTCTTCTTATGGTCTTGGTCTTGCTGTTGCATAACGCCGGTTGCGGTGATGGCGCCGCCAGAGGGATCGAGCATCATGGAGTGCCCCAGGTGCCCCCCGTGTCCCCCTGGCTGGCACTCCATCGTGATCATAGTACCCTCAATGGTGATTCTATTTTCACACTGAAAGCAAAAAGAACAACAAATGGTTATAGCAATATTTCGTAACTACCATCGACATTGCATTTATGATGAAATCAAGAAGATTAATGATCAGAACTAATAAATACAATAACAGAAAATAACAAACACATTCCATTGCAAATATACATATAAAAAAACATACTAATGTGATTTATTTATGTGTTAAATTACAGCAATTCTCATTATTTTTATAATATTACTCATATTTATTAAAACATTAAAATAAAAATTAACTTTTACAAAGATCTTATGTTTTATTATTTCTTTAATTTATTTTGTAACTGTTATTATATTCTTTAACTTTGGGAAGGAAAACCCAGATCTTTTACACTTCGGCCCAATTTAGTCCAATAAATATCTTGAAATAATATGATTAATGATAATTTTATCTAATTAATTATATTCATATTATTAGTGTTTATACAATAAATAGTAATAATTTATTAAAAGAAATATAGGCTACTACATCTGTTTCAAAGGGCTACTGACTGCAATATTTTTTATAAATAAATAAAATTTAAATTTTAACACAAGCTTTTTGTTCTGAAGAGGTGTCAGAAATATTAACACAAAATCATCATTTTAAAAACTTCAATTTCAAGTTTTTTTTTTAAAGTTATTAAAATCGAAATAAAATAAACTTGATCACTTAGGTTTTGTTTATTTATTAATAAGACTTTTATTAAATTTATTAATTTCATGATTTTCAAATTGATTGTGTATATGTATTTGAAAAAAAAAAACTAAAATACTAATTATATTTGCAACTAGTATTACCCATAGTAATCAATGTCGTAAACTTAGTGTTACTAATCATTTAATTAACACTAATTTTCGGTAATTCGTTGCGCACTGATACATGGCGATATTAAGTGCTACTAACTACATACGTCGTAATTGATTTTTTATCTTGTTTTTGCTATGTTTGTTTATTTATTTTTTTAAGTTATAATTTGCAATGCAGATAATCCTTACCAGCAATATGCTAATCGAGTGTGTCATATATTCGCATCAATGAACTCGCAAATCCATAATTTATTGGCTTTTAATGTATCAACAATAATATGCATATATTTGATAATAAAGTAATGCGAATATAAATAAAAATATTAATGAGATTTTTCTTCTTATTATTATATCTCAATTTATTCGTTTTATTTTCATTATTTTTAACACTTGTTTAAATGAACGCAAAAATGTAAATTTTATATGAAAATAATAAAAATTAGGTAGAAAGGTATAGTCAATAATCCTTTGTAATAATGGAATTTATTGTATTTTTTGTTATTGTGTTAAGTTTTTGTAATTGGAATACCTATTGTTTAAATATTTCACTTTTAATGCTTTATATTTTTGGTTATATTTGATAAAAATGGATAATATTCAAAATATTATTAGATTTTTAGTTTTATAAATAGAAATAACAAAATATGTTGTAATAATTTTCAGACTAGGCATGTATAGTGAAAAGCTATTTTGTTGCATGTTTGCGGTTGGTAGACAGTTTAAAGGGAAACTTTCCAACAAATATTGATGTTACTATTATATTGTTTAAAATGCACTGCAGATTGAAATAGTACATAATTAGATACAAAGTAGATGGTTAGCAGGGTAATTTCAGGCGTTGATCGCAATAAAGAGACGGAAGAGTTGCATAAATCCGAGGAAGGAACATTTCTTTCTTTCGTTCGTTTTTGCGATTTGCAAATTGGACGTTTATTCGAACTGATTGCGGTGTTTGCTTTTTCCCAACGCTGTATTCTCGTAAACGAACGCGCGTCGACCGACTGAACAAGTGTAATTGTCTTATAAATTATTAATTTCTCTAATCGGCCTCGATTGATTGATCATCGCTTTGTGCGGACCGCGCGCGCCGCGCATTCATTCACACGCTTTTCTTTCTTCATCGAAGAAGGAAGAACTTGGCATTCCTAGAGCAAAGAACGCAGAGCAAATGCTGCATAGGTAGAAACAAAGTTAATGATGATCCACCTCTAAAAACGCCATATGCTTTCCAGTGTGTTTTCCGCTTGGCTTTGATGAAAGGGCTTGATTGATATGACCCAAAACAGATGATGTTGATGACGGTCTTTTGTGGATAGAAGTGTGCCCAATTTTTCTTCCGGACCGCCTGCGAATTCTGCTGACAGTCCATCCGAAAACTGTTAAGCATCCAATTAGTTTCCCTTCTTGTTAATATAATAGTTTGCAGCCATATTCCAATTATCAGAGTGAACTATATAATTAATCACTCTGTTTCTACAGGTAATCTTTTCTGGTCCCATTTATTCTGTGCGCATTTGTAGGAACTATGAATTATGTTTATTGCTGCTAATCGATGGACTTTTTGAGCTCGGACATCTTCCGAATGCAAAACGGCTCGTTAACTTTGCTCACATTTCATTAACGCTCTTTGATTAATCGCCGCTCGCACCATCCGAGAGAAACATTAATTATTATTACTTTTATGTTTAACCACAGCCGCTCACATCCATGTTTATCTAGAGGCTTTCTTGTAATTATCGATCATTAATTTACCAATCGAACGATTGAATTGCAACAAACACAGAGCAACAAAAAATGCGACATGCTCTCATTGAAACATAAAATTACATATCACGTTCTATTCCCTATACATACTTTTATCAATTCATTAAAAATATAACAGCATTATTTAATTAGAACTTATTATTCCTAATCTTCTAATTTAAAACACCTTTGGTAAACAATTATAAAAGAATGCAAAATATTTAATAAGTGTCATAACATGATGCAATGTTGCAACGTTTAGATGATTCATATGATAATAATTCACTTTTTGCTATTGCATTCTAACTATTCTAGGATTATTATTTATATTGTTAAAAAGGGAAAGAATGTCCTCATTATACATTTGAATCATTGGCCCTTTAGACCAATACAGATGTTGAAAAATTATTATTTTAAAAATTATCAATAACAACAAAAACTACAAAAAAATAAACTCATTATGATAAAAAACGATGAAATATAAAATAAAAGATAAATACAAATGCGCTTATACAAAAAGCAAAAATAATTTGTTGGCCTAAAAAGGTTTTTTGATTTGAATCTATTATACATACATTTTTATATAACTTCTTTTTTTTTCAAAAAAATAATAACGTTTATAGCTTATTGTACAGAAGTTGAACGCGAAAATAAAAGAAGCATATAAATACAATTTACTATTGAATGCATTTCAAAGCGAATAAAGTGTGTTTGACGTCTACGCTTTCTAAAGTTTTCTATAACAACTCATATTATTCCATTATGCTCTTTGTTTAACAACATCTACCGACTTGGAAATCGAAAGGTTTTTTGGTTTTCCCGTTTGTTCCATTTATTTGTCCATATTATGAAATAATAATAAGTTTCAAAAGTTTTGGAAAAACTTATCCTTTTACTAAATTTATTGCTATAAGTTCGGATTGTGTACTAAAGTATAGAAATAAATTAATTACAATTATTTAAATGGCAGTAAGAGATATATGTATAATATAAAATGTAGTTATTTTGAAGTTACAAAAAAGTATATTAAATAATTAATAAAAAAATACATTTTATATATAAATTGGTTCGATATTTATTCATTTTTGTTAGAATTAATTTAATTATTGTTTATTCAGAGTGCTTATTATTTTGAATTTTGATTATTATAGATATAAATATTCTTTGATTAAGTTTTTTTATATTTATTAGAAACTACGGTTTTGGAATCCTTGGGAATTTATAATAAATCAAGAAGTTAATAAAGTTTACTCAATGATTTAATTAGAAATATGAATATGGTAATTGCCTCGCTTAAAGACAATGTTTGTGTATTAACGAAACATTAGAAGTACGAGTAATTGTTTCGCTTATATAAAGTATGGGCCATGGGAACAGCGGTTCCCACATCCGTCAGATTCCAATCGCTCTCAGCCTAAATGGCCGTGCCAATTCCTCAGAGTCGGATGAACCGAATCCAAGATAAAGTTTCGGATCTTCGCTCCTCCCTCCGGACGCGTCAATTAAAAATCAATTAACTTTGAGTTATTTGCCTGAAGAAGTTGAAGCGCAAGAAATGTCGTCTAATCTCGCGAGTCCGAGACGACGAGATATATTGGCTATGTTAAAAGTGAGAAGGCTTTTCCGCTTGCCATCTGCTTACGCTTACCACCGGCAGATAAACTCCAAAGGCCATTTGAAACGGGGCAAAAAGGCCTAAACCGTAAACACGGCGCAACCAACAAAACACGAACAACTCGATTGCCATTTTATTAATAAGCATCGGATTTATTGTTGTCTCCGCTGCGATCAGTCGTTTCAAATACTCGATACCAATTAACCAATTAGCGGACGGCCGTTTCCAATTATATTCGTCTAATTACTCGCCAGGAGGTGACCACATTTTGTTATTTCGCACAGTTCAATTAAACGCCTTTGCCGATTCGATCATTGCTAAAATTGTAAACATTAACATTTTGATAGCAGCAAAAATCTCTTTTACTTGACCAACTAATTAATTTTGTACGAACTAACACATATTTCAATTTGCAAAGCAATTTAATACATTAATTATAAATTTGTACTACATTGCAGTATGAACTTAATATACTTGTATATATTTAGCTTTGGACTTTCCAATTATTTATAATATTAACAAAATTATGCATAGAAAGAAAGATATCTAATTTTGGAGACATTTTTTATATAGAAACATTGTGGATACGGGTATTTATTAGCTAGTTTCTATTATGACATCATAGCTACTATTTTGACTGATATATTTCCGGTTTTTGGTAATTCAAGTCCATAGAATTAACGTCAAAGCTAAATAAAAAATATGTAAGATTCTTAATAGCAAAAGTTTAACTAAGAATCAAAGGTTGTACCACCACAATGATCATACATACTATTTTTATAGGCATTGCTACTATGTAAATGTTTGTGCGAATATATCCATCGCTCGTTCCCAAAAGTTAAATTTTTCGATTTACTCTTATAGTTGAAGACATGGACAAAAGTCCTTTGACCCAATTTGGACCAATTTGTCTCCTATTTTAGTACAATCCTTTGCTCCTTTGGACGTATAACATTGCGACTTTTTCATATTCTGCACGCGAGGAAAACCATTAATACGTCCAATTTTTTACAATAATTTATGTAAATTGAGCTCTTTTGTAGTAGAAATTATGTAGTATAAATTTGTTTTTGGACTGGAAAATTATTATTTATTGCTAGAACAACTGCAATTTATTTTCAGTGACCTGAAGCATTAATACATTCTAAAAGATAAAATATTGACAAGAATGAACCGGACTAATTAAGGAACTAAATATATATAAAAATAAACCATACAAAAAGAAACTTTCCGGAATTAAGAAAAACTAACTTAAAGTTAGTTAAATTTTTCAATTTACTCTTATTGTTGAAGACATAAATCCAATTTGGACCAATTTGTCTCCATATTGAAGTATAATAACAAAAATATACACATAATCCTTTAAATTCCTTCCTTTGCTTTTACATATTAATTAAGTCCCCAATGCAAACTTATTGTTAATAGTCCTGTGCCACTGTTGCTTTATTATTATTATATGAATATCTTTTGGCTTTCTTATTACTATATTATTTTAAAATTATTTTTTCAATGGAAAACTTTAATGATTAAAAGATTATAATGTATTGTAATATGTGAATTCTCAGTTTACGAATTATCATTTTACGAAAAAAAGAAATCGTAACGAACATAAGTTACATAAAAAAAAGGATTCACGTCACATTTTCGACATTCTTTTTTTTAATATGAATGTTCTGATCACTTCTGGGCACGCTTTTACGAATTCGAACTATTTTAATGAACGGCCTCGTTTCCCAATTAAAATAACGCAAAGCCCGCGCCTAATTAATCTCAGCAATTAATTTAAAAATAATAATTGCGTGATTTTCGTACAAAATGAATAGTCAAAAGAAATGAATAAAAGGCTGACTGGACTGAAATCATTCGCAGTTGATTCCACAGACTGTTTCCATCGTGTAACGTAATAATTTTGCTTATCTATTCCGAGTTAAACACATGTATTCCTTTCTTCCTTCCATGTTTCGCCCGCATCGCGACCGAAGCCGATAATGGAATTATTATTAATTAGCTAAAGTGCGGCTACACCCTATCAGCAGATAACACCACCAAAAGGCATCATCTGCATACAACATGCAAGTTCCTGGTTTGCGTCATCTGCGGATGCTGATTTTACCACAGCGAAACTGGAATGGATGAAGCGCATACAGCACCTGAGGAATGTCCGTGTCATTTGTTTATTTATTTATTTATTTTATTTACGTATGTACAGCCACCGGAAGTTGACAAGGTTTCCGTTCGTTGTGTTCTGCTTTTTTTTTATATATATATTCGTTCGCTCGTTTATTTCGCTATTATCAGAGGCGGCGTTGGCGTTTCTTGTTTACTTGGAAACGGCGTGTTTACTGGGAATAAATCAAAGATTTATTCAATAATAATTTGGATTGTGTGTGTGTGCCTGTAATAGGAAAGAGCGAGATCTCGCAATGGAAATAATGTTCGAATGAGGAGAATGCAATTAAGTGTAAAAGACCCTAGGCTGCCCATAAACATTTCACTCTAATAATAGTAATAGCGGCACGAGAGTACTGTTAACACAGATTCCATTAAATCCCCTAAAAAAAGGCAAACAATGAGGAACGAATTGTGTACGAAAAAATTGTTGTTGCAAAGCACGAAGAGGTTTCGATTTCGAAGCGACTCATTCAAATACATGTTGGATACACACACGAATGCAGGATAATGATGTGAGAAGCCTGACACTCATTACTGCGTTACCTGCCTACTTATTTGTCAAAGACGTTAACTTTCATCTAATTTCTTTTGATTTATTTACTCGCCGCTGATGAATATTTATGCTTTCATCTTTCTCTCATGAGCAACACAACTAATCGCAATGTAAATTCGCCTTCGGATGATTTTGCTCTCCGGGAAATGGAAGACGATTTCCGTCGCCGCCACCTCGGTTTGCGAAAACGTCGTAAATAAGATTATCAACCATAGACGCAGTAAATAACTCTCCGACAGATCCATGCTAAACTGACCTATAAATAATTAATTCACTTACAGGATTTATATTAATTAGTGTCGAGCGGGAGAATTGATCTATCGCTTTCGCTGCATCTGCATAATGGAAATTAAACCTATTTTAGTACAATCCTTTGCTCCTGTGGGCGTAACACAATGCGACTTTTTCATACTCTGCACGCGAGGAAAACCATTAATACGTCCAATTCTTTTACAATAATTTATGTAAATTGAGCTCTTTTGTAGCAGAAATTATGTAGTATAAATTCGTTTTTGCACTGGAAAATTATTATTTATTGCTAGAGCAACTGCAATTTATTTTCAGTGAACTGAAGCATTCATACATTATAAAAGATAAAATATTAACAACAAATAACTGGACTAATTAAGGAACTAAATACATACAAAAAGAAACTTTCTGGAATTAAGAAAAAATAACTTAGCTGTACAAAATAATGTATGAAATAACTAGACGAAACAAAGAACAACTTGAACAATTAGATAAGTATAAGAATCAAAATTCATAAAAAACAACTTTTAAAAGTATAATTAGGTTTAGTGCAGAAATTCCACCAATATTATTAATATTTTTTTATCATTCTTTTAAATATAGTTTAAAATGATTTTTTAGTTCATTGCTTACTTGAAATAGAGCTCAGATATTGTATATATGTCTAGTTAAAGTACTAAATTACAAATCAATTGAATAATTTAACTACGTCGTTATTTCATTGAATTTCGCATATTTTTAAAGTAATAATGTTAAGACCTATGCTATAGCCCTTTGTTGCAATAGCAATAATTATATTTTCTTTGTATTTCTATTACAGTTGATATTTTCCAAGTAGTTGTTGAAATAAATATTATTATTGTTATTAAAGAACGTAAAATTAATATAAGTTTCCAATACTATTATTGACTTTTGTTTACTCAAAAGTAATAAAAAGTTTCAATATAACCATGATCATCAATATCCACGTCACATCATAATGAAAATGATATATAATAGACCTCTAAATGGATGCATCGAAATAAATAGTAGCAGATAGAAAGATAGGCTATAGAATGCCACATGTTCGTACTTAATAATTTAACTATAAATCTAGTTGACAACAGCTTAATAACCCAAAGACTTCGTACTGTCACGCACAATATTATGCATGCATTTTCCATATTTGTGAAATTAATTTTACTTCGCTTCGTTTATATGGAATTCAGAATAAATTAATAAATGCATTAGTATGCCCTGATTTACAGATTTATGAAATAATCAAGCCTACTATTACGATTTCCATTAATAAACACGTATTTTATTTATACAATTTTTTTGTATATATTTCCTCATCAATTTATCATAGCGTTATTTCAGTTCTTTTTTAAGAACAACTTATTTATGTGTTATTATGCAAGTGCAATACTTATTATTTATTCGCAAGTAATTACAGTTTTTGCTTTAATAATTTACCATTTGCTCATATCCATCATATTCATTAGGGAATTTTTATATTTTTTGTATTATGCACAAAATTTACATAAAGAAATAATAATTATTTTATTGTTAATTAAGTTTAGTTACGATGTTTTGGATTTGGTATTTAGAATCCCATTCTAATATTATTGGCATTAACATTGTATTATTTATAGAACAAATTATAATCACGTATAAAATTTATTATTTAATCTGTTTGTTAACATACAAAAACTATGAATATAATAATTAATGAAATTTATGTAATTTATTTCACTACATTACAAAATGTTATATAGACTATATTTATTTCTTGCTATGAATAATATCAATTTCATTGAAAAAACTAATTAAATATTTTCTAGTCTGGTACATATTGTTCTTCAAGGACTTTTATGTTCATTAATTTTAATTTTTAATTAATGTTTTTTTTGTTATATTACTTAATTTATATTTTTAATAATGTTTCTTCATCAATTGTTCATAATCATTTATATTTGTAGATTTAAATAATTACCAAAGATAAATTGTAAAAAATATCTAAACTTATACAATAGTCTCCTAAATAATAATTAAATTAGATTTCTTATAGCAATAATTACTTAATTGATATTCAAATTTACTTACTTTGCATAGAAATCGACTTATTTCATGTAAATAAGTGAATAAACTTTAGAAATCATTTAAATCTTAGTGTTAATTGTTGTTACTATTGATTTTTTTCAAAGTAATTAGTCTAATAAATCTCAACGCTAATTGATGATTGTTTAAGAAAAGAAAAAACTAAAGATTTTTTTACTTAAATGCGGAATGGTAGATTAAAACCTTGCAGTGTAGTCTTGAAAGAAGTTAATCGTATTCTTACCATTCCTTTTGCACCGTGCAATAACTTATTAACTGTTTTAACTGGTCGTTTATTTGTATGTTTGTGTGTGAGTGTGTATTTTATTGAGAGTAATTTTAACACGTAGCAAATGTGAGCGGGATCTCAAAGCAAGCAACAGGCAATATCAGAAGTGGATGTTGATGTGACTGGCATCGGAATGGATTCAGAGGAGATGCGTTTCTTGGCCATTAATAGACTCATAAAGCAGATTTATCGCGCGACGACTTCCACAAAACACGAAACGCAAATTACAAAATCTTATCATCGATGAGCTACGGCCCTCAGATGTACGTATATTCATAATTTGCTGACGAAACGAAAGAAACACAATTAAATTTAGAAAATACAAGTAATTATCCGTCGGGAAATCAGGATAATACTATCAATACATTGTTATTACATCATTTAATAAAATAAGGATTATGATGAAAGTATTCATAAGTTTTAGATTAAATGAAAGAAACATAATGAAAGGAAATGTATTCCAAATGATTGACTAAGTACAAACACACATCATTAAGAGAGTTATCCATCGGATTTATTAGCAAATAAAATCGTTATTTAAATATTTACTATTGATAAACCAGTATAAGCATATTAGAGATCAAAATGTTATTATCATGTTATTTGAAAAATAAGTACTTCAATGATTATTGAAAAAATAATAATCTTCATTTGTCACAAAATCCGATGAAAGGGCAATCAAACTAAGATTTTCAGATAGATGTAATTATGAAAAATTTGCAGGATTTTTTATAAGAAATACAATTAAACGTAATAAATTGAAGAATAATAATAAAATTCAATTCAGGATGAAGGAAATGCAACATGTTTTTGAAATTTTCACTTTTTGGAAATCTGGGAAAGAAAGATCAAACTGCTGTTATTGTCTCTATTAGAAAAATGTGCTCGCTGTGCAAGTGATGAAAGAACATTTGGCGTACCGTTGCAAGATGATTGATGGCTAGGCTTTATTATCGAGCGTTCACATACATTTCCGATCTGGATGAAAAGCCTGACTTTGCGATGAAAAAAAATAAGAATAATTAGACACACGTGCTAATAAAGCATCGATAGCATCAAATAATTTGTGGGAAGCCCAGTTCCCAAGGCCCGATGAGCAAACATACCCGTATGCAATGTAATTATAATTAATAAATCCTCAGATTCATCTTAAAAGTCTTGTTGAACTGTTTCAGAAATTAAAATTTCTTGAAAGTTTATATATCTATTATACATACATATTATGATTTGCTATTTTAGCTTTGAATTGTTTATTGTTTTTCTATTGTTTCAAGTTTTTTTCTGAAGATTTTAAATAATTTATAATATAATTAATTTCATATTCACAAGTTACAAATTTATATAACATTTTAAAGATTATGCATAGAGAAAGTCATAAAATGGACTTTAAAAGTTTAATTACAAACAAAATCTGTAAAAATGATGAAGATAAACACGATTTTTAAAAGAAATTGAAGAAATACAATTAAATGCAATTAACAGAAAATATTAAATAAGGTCATAAGATAAAGGAAATTTAGAGACGACATGTTTTGAAATTATACACCTTTTGTATATCAACTTTGCTAAAAAATTAGATATTTTTGTTTATAATTAAAGTAGAAAGTGTGGTGGAAATACTTCCAATAAAATATGTTAATAACACTATCAAATCACTTCATAATCTTATAATTTTATTTTAAAAAAATGGAGAATGTATAGAATTCTGCTTAATTCTATAAGATACTTATTATTTAAGCAAAACTTCACTATTGATTATTTTTTCTATCAATATAATGAATCAATGTGAACAATTTGTAGAAACTAATTACGAGGAATCTGTAATTCGCTGCAAACTCAATGGAAAAACGGAAGTTGAACAAAAGGTTGAAATTCTTCCATATTTTTTTATATCCAATTTGCACTTTCAAGGTTGTAACCTTGAACGGTGTCGCAAATTAGTAGTAAGTGCGAAATGCATAAATAAAATCCGTTGATGAAATATGCATGAGTTTACCCGAAATAAATAAATAAAAGTACTTCCAGTCACTAACAATACCGAAAGCAAAAAATATATACACGGACCCCAAAATTTCCATACCTATCGGTTAATTGGGCGCATTATCAAGTTCAGACTACAAAAGAATGGGAAGTGAAAGAGGTAAATAAAATAACGTGAATACACCAAAATTGTTGAGCAAAATAACAAACATGAGGAAGAAGCAAATGAAGCTGAGTATTATATTATTTTTTTGTAATTTTGCGTTTCGAAACGGTATCCATTTTCGCCATCGCACTGACAGCGTGTGTTCTTTTCGTGGAATTTCTCAACTCGACCAATCTAAATCATGCCTAGGTATGTGCAATCATGCTAATTTCAACATTGAACCAACAACTCGCACCGACACGTACGTACCTACAACACACTAATCGTACTATTCAATTAGCATTACTCACTTCGTTTTTGGTTGCTTCAAAAGCTAGTGTTAAATCTGAAGCTGGTTTCGAAAAGCTATCTCCGTTAAGCGAAAGAGTTTGAAAATTTACACACAAAAAAAACGATTCGAAAGAAATGATTCAGGAAAAAAAAATGGCGTGTACTTGCAGTGTGCTTAGTGAACTAAGACCAATCAGTTGTGTTTGCTGTTATGCTTTGATATGTAATTGAAAGGCTGAGAAAATTTCGATCCGCTAATGAAATGCGAAGCCGACAGAATCAATTATTGAAAATTTCCATTGTCCGAGCACGACACATCCTCCATTTTGTTACGACCCAGAATCAAATAAAAATCACCTGAAACCTTTTATAACAAAATTTATATAAATTTTCTATCATAAAATATGAAAAAGAGACGTAGTAAACTGTTTATAATATATAATTGAACAATTGTAGCCAATGATTGATATGCATATTCAATGAAACACAAAGGGCTAACGACCTTTTAGAGCGCGCATAAATTAAACGTGTAATCGGAGAAAAAAAAAGTACATATGTTAATAAACCGCCTTACATAATATATATATATATATATTCTTATTAATGATTTATTATAATAAACAACGCGTATAATAGATCTGTTTGCTGCGGTCTGATTGATTTATGCGGAGTACCAGTCCATTAAATTACGCATTCAAATTTCGCATTTTGATTAATCGAAACTTTTCAGCTCGAATCGAAACGTTTCGAATTCCTGCGAAATTTCCCGACCATAAATTATTATTAGCACCGGCCATTTGATTTATGCTAGGCCGACTGCATTATACCGCGGCGGACGCGATTCTTTTAGTTTCTGTTTCCTTCGAAAACATTCATTCCTGACAAAACGCAACACTTGCTAATATTTAAATCAACGGCTGGCATTTCGGAGAAAACGTACACCGATTGAAATCTGAAATTGATTTCTAGGCGGTTCTCTAAGTACAATTTATGCTGAAATAATTTGTTCATACAAATAAGAAACATACGAAAATATCCATTTCTCACAAAGTCCTTCAGATTTTCGCATGTGAATTAAGTTTTTATAATGATTATTTTATTAGAATATTAAGTTCTTGAAGTAACATCCTTTACATGCCTTGTTTAACTTTTGTTCAAGTTTAAAGTTTTCAATAATTTCATTATATTTGGACTATAAATAGTATTTACAATGATTGATGTATGGCTACCACTTTGATATTAAGCTCTACCACTTTGATTATTATTAACTTTTGTTGAAGTTTAAATCATCAAATACATTTTTTGAGAAAATTGATGTATATTAATAATAATTTTCTCTCTAATAGTATACTTTGATAAAAAAACTTTATTTCATGATTCTTTCAACATATTAATTTAATTTTAATATAAATTAGAACAGAAAAGTATTAGTTTTATCTAATAAATTTGTTTAAAGAAAAAATAATCCATTCATAATAACAGATCTATTTTTAGCCATAAATTGGGCCAAAGATCCATTAGTCGAGGTCTTCCAACTCTATAAATTATATTATTGTTTATACTAATATTAATTCAAAAAAAACACAAAAGTTTTTATACATATTTGAAAGTGTGAATTGTTAAAATTTCTTACTCTAAGAAATTGAAGTATTATTGAAGCTTTCTTTAATATAAATTGTTACTATTATATTAAAAAAATCCATTCTTACATATTGAAAGTTATAACCTGAATAATATTTGACTTTTTTGTATACACTTTGTGAACTTTTAAAAAAGCGGAAGGTATGATTTTAAATTAAATGAAAATCATGCAATTACACTTTTTTTTAAATTCATGTTGCATTACAAAAAACTACATTAAACGAGGAAGTGTGCAGAGTTCAATACACTATCGTTACTTTAGTGACAGAAAAAAACAACTAGAATTTGTTCTATTCTGATTTGAATGGGTAACAATCATTATCGAATCAATATTTTGACTAAATATATAACCGAATAAAATAAGTTTTTTTTTGTTAATTTAAATTAAATTAATTTATTTTGTTGAAGGTCAATAACATATCGAAAAAAAACTATTAGTAATATTAAATTATTAAAAATATAAAATGCAATAGAAAATAAAACTAACGTTATTTAATACAAATTATAGATTTAATTTAAATGTGAAATAATTACGTTAATCATTAATTTAGTCCGATTTTATTTATTTTAGTTTTAAAGTTATTTTTAAGATTGATTTCTTTACTTTCATTAATATAACTCATTTACATTTCAATGCGTATTTTTTAACTTTAATTTATAGAATTTATATAGAAATATTACGTTAAAAACTACATTGAATGAATATCATCAATGTATTTAAATGAAAATAGATTATTTTTCAAAGAAAATTAAAGTTTAAATTTAATGTAATTATCAAATATGATTTTTTTGTTATATTTTATTTTGATTTCATTACAATAATTACAATTAGGATAATTTATTAGTTTTTTGTTAATATTTTCTGTTAAATTTTAATTCTATTGCTGTTTACTAGAAATTAAATTAGGTAAATTGATTTATTAAATAAAGCTATTTATTAATATTTTCTATTAACTTATCTATAATTCTATTTACATTTCTTAGAACCTATTTCTTTATTGTTGAGACTTGTTTTTTATAGTTGTTTTTCGTCAATTTTGATAAAATTGAGTATGTAAATGCTTGATGGAAAATGTAAATGCTTCAAGGAAAACTAATCTATTCTATTAAGGAATAAATTTTGAACTCACCGAAAAAATATTTAAATAGGAAACCGAAAAAAATAACACTAATCAACTTTTTAGAAAACAGAAAACTCGTCTTTTGAATAACTAAAAATCCACTTGAAATACACAGTTTAATTGGTTGAAAGTTTTATTAATTAAAACTCACGCACTTTGAGTGTAAGGAAGTTTATTTGTAACAATTTAACTTGTGTCCTGCTATAACGAAACGAACGACATTTTAATGATCATTCGAAGTTCTTATTGGTTTTTTTGTCATTTGATTCGCATCGCACAAACAAATCGTAGAATCCCAATAAAAGTCGTATGTATCACTTAATCACAGAACGCGCACACTGGATACACTGGGTGATATCAACGACGGATCGGACGGGCAACCCGCTGATTGTAGTTGTGCATTTGGGGTGATTTCAACGCTGGAAATCTCAGTGTCTGCAATGTACCATGGATGGTTTGAAATAGGTTTTTCTGTTAGATGGTTTTTGTCTGTTGGTGCTCTCGGCTGAAGAACTGTTGCCGTTGCTCGGTGGACACCAAACAAACCGTGGAGAGGCAAGGAGTGCAGACAGGATGCGATCGAGTGACTTGTCGGTTCCGACTGTGCCGGACGAGTGAGTGTATTCTCATTCTGTTATGCTTCAAGAGCCGCGTATACACCTGTTGGAAGGGTGGGGGACTTAAAAAACACCCCCCCACGTGTGTCTAAGTTAACTTAAGTTAACTTACCTACAACTATTTCATACCTGTACACACACACACATATATGCATGTACACACTTTTGTACGAGATTCTCATGGATCAGCGTCGTGTGTTCATATATATATAAAACCTGCAACATCTCGTCCGAATTTCTCGAGGGGTTTCCAGCTCCATTGAACCCGCTTCGGCTTTTTGTTTTCCTTCCTACTTCGCCTTTCTTTCTTGCGCGGAGATGCTGAAAGAAAGAAAGAAAGAAGAAAAGGGAAGTCGACTGAATTCATTCACTTCTTCTTCGGCTCATTCAAAACTCTCATGACTGGATGCGTCTCATCGGCGTTCTTTTCTTTTCACGCCCTTAATTGTTATTTGATTCGGATCGAATTTCTGGACCGATTTTATTTACGCTTCAAATTCTAATTTACGTTCACACCTTTTACTCCACTCCGGTACTCAAAGACCGTTAGTTTCTCGCCAATATTATAAGACATTGCAATTCATCGCATTAAATACATAATTACCATAGTAAGGAAAATGCATTAAATTACAAATAAATGTATTTGCTAACATATTTATGATGCACATACTAAATACAATTTCTTTTAATTTCCTATTCAAATGAACTTGTTTTTATTAAAACTTCAAATGATATTTTTCATAAAGCAAACATTGATTTATAATATTCCTATTTACATTTTCAACTATTTTAGTTTTCCGAGAAAAATATTTTACATACCAAAATCGGTTAAGTGTAACTGATGAAATTTGAATTTATTTAATATTATAAAATTGATTACAATTCAGAAATTTATAAAAGTTATTATACTTTTAGTAAAGTAAAACATTTATAGTATATCTAACTTGAATATTTATAACTATGTCAGATAATTAGTAAATAATCTACAACAAGACTATTTTACATTATTAGTGTTTAACTTGGATGGGTGATTGTTTTTTATTTCAAATTTGTATGCAGAAGTAAAATAATATATAAATTTGCTCCAAAACTCAACCTTAACTCCTATTCGAAAGAACTCAAATCCAAAACTAAGACAAGATCCCGTCACTTCCTATCCCTAACATTTCGTAGTTCTACAATATCCATCAAATGTAAAACATCCTCGAATATGGTTTTCCCCTTCTATCCCAATGCCGGAACCCTGTTTTGAAATTTCTATCCGTATCCAAACGTTCCTCCCTTCATATCCTAACAAGGATCCGCCATCCAAACAACCCACTCCATAACTTTCCGAATGACTTCCTCTAATCCAAAACAAAATTGTTCCAGTCCTCGGTAGATACCTCTCACTTCCACTTAAATTCGTCTCAAAAGACTCAAATTTATCCTCTCTTTTCAAATTTTGTATGCCTCGAAATCCATCATCCCCTCCTAAATATAAATATTTCAGACTTACTCTATACCAGTATCCATTATCACTATAATTATGTTGTTTTATCTTTCGCATGGGCTACTTTTTTATATAATGATTTTTTTTGTTTTTATATAATTGTTAAACAATAGTGTTCATTAAGTTTCTCTATATCATATTATATTGCGGAATGGGCGGAAAGACCAATGGTCACTAGCCTTTTGGCCAGCCTTTCGGTTATTCTTTTGATTATATATTTTGTATTATTATTTTGGTTATTTTAAATTTCTTTATTTTATTTGTTATTATTCTATTTATAATTGTATTTTGTTTCTTTTGCCAATAATTTATATATTATATATATAAATTTGCAGAAAATAGTTACGAAATATAACAAAACATATTACAATTTAAAATATCTATTGCTTATTCATGTTTAAAATATTATATGTGAATTAATTAAATTTACAATAAATAGTAAGTAAAAATAATGGAAATTATACAATATAACATAATTATTATTAAATTATATCAAACATATCAATTTATACAAAAATTGTACTTTGTTCAAATATTCTATATATATTTTTATTGTTATTATTAATTTTGAACATTATATTATTAGAATATATTTCTAAATACCAATATATTAATTTAATACATATCAAAATAATGAAATTGGTAAGTAAATCATACTTAAATTAATTTTCCGGACAGAAAGACGTAATGCCATAATATTTATTATCTATTTTCTTTGTATTTCTATTAAATTCAGTTTATAGTTTTCTACTAATTGTTGCAATTAATGTTATTATCATATATTCATACTGTTTGAAAAATACATATAAAATAAGCAAAAAATTGAATATATTTATTATAAATATAGAATTATTTTCAAATTTGGTTCAATGATGTAACCAGTTTCTTTACCAAAAATTATTTGTTTTGTTGTTTTTGGATTAGAATAATTTAATGACTTGTTAGGACTATAACATTAAGTATTCATATTAAGTTAATAATATATAATTTAAAGTTATTCTTTTTAAAAAATAGACATAAATATTTTACGTTGAGAGTCAAAAAGATAAATATTCTCGATGATTATAATACTGTTATATTTAGTGGATATACTTCAATACAATTACAATTATTTTTTTCCATGGGAAATATAATGGTTGCTAGAATGTAAGACGTTTTTCTTGCTTGATAACAATAGTTCTTTCTAATTGACAATCTTCACACAAAATTCCCCTATTCAATTTATGTGCGCTATCTAAGCCTAACGTACAGGAATCAATTAGTCCCTCGTGCGTTTCCTTTCTTCTATTTACACGTGGATATTCTTAACCGACAAATGTCCATTGACTCTATACATTCCATTATTATAAACGTTATCGAAATTTATAAACATTATTTAAACTAAATTCATTAACAAAATAATTACTAATTACATTTAGAAAAAAAAGCAAAGAAAATCATCTTTATTTAATCAAATTAGGAACAAAAAAAACTGTTAACTGTTACAAAAGGGCTATGAACCATACGTCTTTCCGGCCGAAAAATAATGATATAATGTACAATACAAGTAAGTTCACAAAAAAACACCAAATTATAAGTTGTTTTTTCCAATAAAAAAAGAAGTATTGTTATAGTTGCATTAAAATAGTCCTCAATATATTAGTAAATTAATGTTAAAATGATAATAACAAACATAATCATTTCAATTGTTATTTTATTCATTAATTACATTTCCTTATTTCAAATTTGCAATAATAATTTGCAGACATATCAGTAAATATATATCTCTTTGCATTTGTATATTTGTTTTAATATATTATACATAGTAGTAATAAATAAATATTACATTTTTGTCCAAAGTACTAGCTATTTATAGCATTGTTTAATAGAAACAAAAACAGATATAAACAAATATGGGGGCAACTATTGGACGAGTGGTTAACAGTCACAACATCATAAAAATCAGGTGCGAAATGGTGCTGTTTCCAATCCCACCGCTGACCGATTTTTACGTCATTTACCGGTCAGCAAAATAAGGTAGTAGTATACCTATATTCTATAGCCCGTATCAGCAATAGCAATAATTACATTTTGTTTTCTATGCATTCCTATTATTTTTAGTTTGTAGTTTTATTGTGGTTATTCTTGCAATAAATATTATTATTATTAGAAACAAAGGTTTTTTGTAAACTATTAATTCAGTTATAACTATTAATGAAAATATATGGTCATATATAAACATTAAATCTATTTCAAAATTAGGAAAACTCCGTGTAATTAGTACTTTATTTTTTACTGCTAAACATTAAATAACTTTAATTAAGTATTTATATAATAATAAATATCAAAGTCAAAGGCTATTGACGAAGTTAAAAACTTAAATTAGTAGCTTTCATAATATTGGAGCATTAATAACTAAATTTATTTTATTTCGTATTGTATAAATTTTAATGAATTTGTAAAAAACGTCCATAATTATCTCAATAATTTGCATTATTCAATCTTAACGAGTATAAATGCGTAATTTGTATTATCGAGTAACTGGTTTATTTTAAGAAAGTAATTAAAGAAAGACGAAAATTATATATAATTGAAACGGATTGTTCTATTGGAAAAGTTTTTTTTTGTTACTAGATGTTCTTATATATATATTGTTCAAGACGTTCAAAGAAATAAGAACGACCAGCAATTACCTTTACGGTAAATAAAGAGAAATACTGTATATTTTTTTCGTTCCCGAAGTTTGAATATCCCGAATTGCTGTGGTCTCAGTTCCAATTGTAATTGAGAGTGGTTTTGAGAAACCCGACCGTCAATCTGCCTTTCGGGCCTTCAGTGAGATGTGAAGCAATTCGGACCAGCAAAGGCAAGAACGCAACGCGTGCCGGGTTCACGACTCTCGACTATTCGTAAATTAATCGCCGCTAATTAATCTGCGGACGGGCGAAAATGTTTTCGGAAAATAAAACGCTGTTGCTGTGCAGATGCATAAGAAAAATGGGATCCGAGGTGAGGTGATCAACGAGGTCGGTAGCGATCATAAATCAATTTGGGTGTTATTAATAAGTGTGCGTTCCGATTATATAAACACACAATAATAATCTGTTTATTTACTTATGTAAATGAGAATTGGTCGCCGATGATGTGTGTAATATTTTTACCCACATCTCGCTCGCTCTCGCCTCGATCATCTCATCTCTTTCCTCACACTTAAGACCGACAGAGAGAGATACTCGGCGTGCGCCCACTTACACACACACACACACACTCACTGCCATATACATATATACCGTATACACATATGCATACCGAGTAAGAGCAGCGGCACTTCTTGTGACTGCCTTTTAATTGATGTTGATTTTTGGCCTCCGGCATCCCCTGAAGATGGACGAAAAAATTCGAGCAGAACACGAACGTAAAAAACGCATGCCACAACATTGTAACCATAATTAGTGCAACTGGACAATTTCTTCTTCCTAATTTAATTACATTTTAGATTCCTGATTACATAATGTCCTAATTTAATAAATCGGACTTTAACAAGAAAATAGCATACACCCATACCTCGCTATACGGTCGCTATTTATACGGCATTTCGCTATAACGGCTCTCTTCAATTAAGGCACTTTTTCGATTTACGGCCTAAAATGTTTCGCTATAACGGCAAAAAAAGTTTTTTCCATGTCGATATATCTACATGTTGCCAATCTTGCGCAAGCACAATAATTTATTCCATATACGGCATTTCGCTTTACGGCCAAGTTTCGTGGAACGTATTTAGGCCGTAAAGCGAGGTATGGGTGTAATTTTAAAAATTATAATTTTATTATTGCCCTTTATTTTAACAACAAAATCTTATTAAGTAATACTAATTTAATCTGTCAACAACTTTTTTGTATACTTTAATTAGATACCGTATCATACGATTTATTAATTTGTGTTAAATCAATCAATCAAAACTTTTTCCATGAATTTAATAGTAATTATACGTTATTAGAATTAAGTATATCTATAATGGTTCTATGATTAATTCTTTAATTGTGTTTACCCATAAACTATAATAATATAAATGTTGCAATAGATTATTAGTACATTTGTAATTGATTTTGTGTTAAAAAATAAAATCATGATTTATTTCATAATTAGAAATAGTATTTGATCATGTTACTGCAGTAGATTTTAACTTAAATTGTTAAAATTTCTTCAGGCTATAAGAGGTAGAACATAATATCAATCACCAACTAAGAATAATCTTAATGCAATTGAAATTGCAAAATATATAATATAGATAATAAAGTTACTAAACGTAAGTGAATATTGATTTCTTAATAATTTTCGTAATTTCGTGTTTTAATTTAAGAAAATCATTATCATTATTTTTATTTAAATTAGAAATCCAATTTACTAAATTTATTGATCTTTTCGATAAAAATTACTGAAATCTTTGTAGTTTGTAGTTAGTTATATGAATAAAGTATTTTTTAAATATAAATTTAATGTTTACTTTTTGGAAGAGAATTTTTTTAAATTTGTATTTTGAACTATCCATAAATATGAACGTAAAGTAACAAAATTATATTTACAAATTTATCCCATATTTTTATACATTGATTTTCAGTGTTACAATAATATTATAATATAGTAATTATTGTTGTACCAGTAAACTTTACGTAACTTTGAATTATACTTTACTTAAAGTGACTTAGGTAAGTAAATATAATTTAAGCAAACTCATTTTGAAAAGATGAATAATAATTGTTATGTATATTTAAAAAAATACATTTTCGTTTCAAGCGTCTCTCGAGAATAATTAATTATATTATTATTATAATCAGATAGGAAAAGTTGAATCTTTGTTATAAAAATAAATAAAATATGATAATGTAACTTGTGGAACGATCACTATATTAGTATTAGAAATATATATTTAATATTACTTCAAAAAGCCCATCATTTCCGATCCCTAACATTCTGTAGTTCTGCAATATCTATCAAATGTAAAACATATCTATAAAACCATCTGCCGTCCAATCCTCGAATATGGTTTCCCCTTTCTCTCCCAATTCCGAAATCCTGTTCTGAAAAGTTTCTCCGCATCCGAACGTTCCTCCCTTCGTATCCTCAGGATTCGCCATCCAAATAACCCGCTCCATAACCCTCCGAATGACCTCCTCTATTCCAAATCCAAAATTGTTCCTCTCCTCGATAGATACCTCTCCCTTTCCCTTAAATTAATCTCAAAAGACTCCAATTTATCCTCTCTCTCCAAATTTTGTATCCCTCGAGATCCATCAACCCCTCCTAAATATAAGTATCCCAGACTTACCTTATTCCAGTATCTATTATCCCTATAATTATGTCCTTTCCCAGAGGCTGCCTTTTTTATATAATGATTTTTTTCTCCTTCTTGTTAATTTCTACATTGTATATAATATTCATTATATACATTCCTTCAATAAATTATGTTATATTACTATACTTAAAAAAATACTATAACTATATTTTTATATTAACGAAAACTAAATTTCATCTGCATTTCACCGAAAAAAAAAAGAATATTTCTTAAGATGCAAGAGTCCACATGGTTGATGAAACAATCATACAATTAATTGAATCTAATTAACAAATAATAATAGTAAAAAAAGATTGTATTACCAATAGTAGGTTAATAGCACAACAATCTTTTCCCCATTCATTAACATTTCATAGAATTATTGAACGTTTATTGTACATGTGGATATGTAATTCAGTGTATTCATTTATAACAACTTAAGTATATTTAAGAAATATGTTTATATGTTCTCTTTAATGTATTTGTTAAATGTAATTAGAATTTACTGTTCACATAGGTCATAATATTAGTTATTATTTTAATATATATGTGTGTGTCATTTATAATACATTTAATTACATTTTTCAATTATAATAAGTAATTTTATGGATAATAAAACATATTTATTGATTCGACAGAATAATAATCACGAAAATATAATTATATATTGATTGTATGGACCTTACAAGAAACTAAGTTTAAAAATACTCGACAAGATCAATATAAAATTGAATCATATATCGAACAAATTAGTTAAATGTGTTGATAAAACTGAGAATAACATTAATATGGTCATTTTGTAGACTGTAATGGAGTTGGATTTATAAGTAAGTAAGTAATTAAAGCTGAATGAAGTTTTATATCAAAAAATTAAGTCGCTTAATGAAATAGAAAATAAATCATGATATAAACGGGAGCGCATAAATATTTACAAACATTATTCATCAGTTTTGTCTCACAACTTATTTTATAGTTAAATTCTACTTCCTGAGAACTGGAATTCGCAAATTCAACATACAGAACACGTGCAGAGCATAAATAATTTTACATAAGAGAAAACAAATGCGAACAAGTTTTCCCAGGAGGACGACCACAAATGAATTCCGTAATTACAGCGAAGACGGAATTAAAATAAATCCGCATCGATTACAATCGAACTAATTAAAACCCATTGAAGAAAAACATTGCAAAAACAACAACAACAACAGCAACACAACAAATCATACACAGAATGATGTGTAATGTTGTTTCGCAAGGACGCCGCATCGCCGTTGCTTTTCTTTTTCTATCGTTCCTCCTTTTATCCGTAGTAAACGTATAATTCCTTCCTCCTCAATTTCGTAACTGTTTTAATTGTGCAATTCATAATTTATAATCGACTTTTTACTCACTCGCATGCAAGGAATTAAAATTAAATAACATTGTTCAACGTCTACGTAACTGAGGCAAGTGTCAGGAAATGGCTGTTACGACCGATCGAAAACACTACCCGCAATTAATTGCAGTCATTAATGCAAACTTTGTCTTAAACAAAAAGCGTTTATACATATTCCTTTTTAATATATGCATTACCGTTGCCGAGAAGCTAAGGTTAATTGACCTTTGTTACCACAAAGATAATCGTATTTTTATAATTATATAATTTTACTTATTTATCTTTTTATTGCATTCCTGAGTGCACTTATTCTACATGTATATGCATAATTATAAACTTAGAAAAACAATAAATAAAGTCGTTTTACATTAGAAAAAAATACTATAGTTAATATGATTTAACACATAAAACGGTTAAATAAAAAGATATTAACACATTTCTTAAATATTTTTAATCATTTATAATTTTTCATTTTCAAGTGAAATTATAAAATTAAATATCCTTCATTATTTCATATACAATTATCATTATTAATATAGAAGAAAAACATTATCTTAACAAATGGATTGTAATACAGTTAAAAATACTTGGAAATAAAGATTTAAAAAATCACTGTGAAATACTAAAAAAAGATCTGATATTACGTGTTAGAAATATTTTTATTTTCACTATTTCATAATTTATATATTAATAAAATTGTAAAATTGGAAATATGGTAATATATTATATATAGTATGGTTTCAATCAGTACGGTACACATAGAACGGTCATAAAATTAACAATAAACTATTTTTTCACTTATCAAAATAATTTCAGTTGTTTTTAATTTTATGTAGATTCTGAGAGTTTTCTAAAAGTGACCATACCTCCCAAATTTACCAGGACAGTCCCGAATTTTCGGTCTCTATTCAGATTTTTCACAACTCTTATTTTCATTCCGAATTTATAGCATTTGTCCCGAATTGTCCTGAAAAACAGTAGTGTAAGAACGTAAAAGTACGTACCTAAAGTATGAACTTATATTATGTAACGTATATATTTATTAATTTGTTTAAAGTTCTTTTAGTAAATTTTGAAATTCGAAAACTTTTCAACTTATTTAAAGTGTCAAAACGAAAATATGTTAGATTAATACAATTGTGACTAATAAAACATTTCAATTATTGTGATTTTCGTCACCTGAAAGTTCATTATTTAGCTCCAATTTTTTGTCAGTTTATTTTTGTTTTCACAGAAAAAAAAAATGTTACACTTGTTGCAGCGGCGGCAATAAACTGATTCCATTCCACGCACAAACGGAAACACCGAGCGGATTTCCGGTTTCTGTAACCGATTCATTTAACTTCCCCTTCGTTTTTCTTCTGTCCCTCTATGTGCGTATGCACGTTTTTTTTCCCTTTCTTTCATATTAATGTACTATACATGAGCGCAACCGATTTTTGAATATTCATAAATCTTAATCCAGATAGTAAATGTAGCAGACGCGGGAGAAGGAAAAAAATAGGACGTTTCAATCCTGCCTAAAATATTTTTTCGAAGTGCGATCCATAATTACGTTTCGTCACGAAACCGGATTAATTACCTCTTCCTTTTTTTAGTCGTATTCGATGTGTAACACGTGGCATTGCACCGGCAGCAGACAGGTGCCTCCCTTTTAAAAACGGATGATAGAAATTTAAATGCCTGCAACGGGGGAAGTCAGCTGTTCCACACACTTGTACGTAAGAGTTTAAATGTCCAATTTGTGAAGGCACGTTTGCTCTGTAGAAAACGCGGCAAAATCTTGCTCTGACGGTTGACTAGCATTCGATTATGTAACGTCTGAAGAAAACGTTATATAATAGATTGATCGACGATTAAACGAACAATACTGAACCATTATGTGCATATCCATTGGATATAATAGTTTTCAATAGATTTAAACACAATCTGTTATGGACGAAAAATAGTTGTTTTTTAACTATTTATTTAAAAAACTTAATATATTATTATATATTATTTAAAAAACTTAATATATTATAAATTGTACAAGATAATATATGATTTTCTATTAATAATCAAATTAGATAATTATAAAACATGGCACATTCTCCCCTTGAAATCAAATGAAAAAAAAAATTACCAATAATTATCATTAATTAATTAGTTTTTTTTATTATTTTATAACGAAATATTAATAATAATTGCAACCTTCATACAAATTATTACAATTACCAAAAAAATAAATCGATAGAAATACAAATCAAGAAATAACTTAATAATAAATTATGTTTATTCAGAAGGATAAAAATGAATGCGTTTTCCAAGAAATGATGCAACGCAATATAATTATTACTTTTACTTCATAATTACGTTTTCTATATAAATATGTTACATTTCTTGAGAGTATTGTTATATATTGATTTTTCAGCTTCGGAGATTTATAAAACGTAATTACAGATTTGTAATTGATAATTAAACACTAAATCAAAGCAGACAGAAATTGACCTGATTGATTATTGATTGATAATCTTCGTCAGTTTTTCGGAATACTTTGAATTTGTATTCGAAAGAATTTATAGTACGAGTCATATAAACAGAAGAAAATAATAATTACTATAAATTATCAATTAAAAAAGTCTAGTAAAAAAATGGAATCGTTTAATTTTACCTTAGATATAAATATCTACATATTTTAATAAAAAAGAAGTGTATTTTCAAGTAAATTTTTAATATTTAAATTGTATACATTATAGAAAAAGATAATAAATAATGAATTTAGAACAACAAACAAATTACTTGAATTATTGTTAAAAACTAAATTACCAGGTATAAATTGAAGTATTAGAGTTTTTTAATTAATTTGAGTAATAATTGTATACTTGAGTAATATGTATCATACAATAAAAACTAAAAACAAGTAAAAATAAGTAACTTCAAAACAATGATTGCAATGAAATTTCCATGTTATCCTTAATAAGTATAATTCCGGTATTCCATGAAATAATTAGCTATTTTATAAAATACTTAAACTATCGAATAGTTTTGTAAATTAACTATTTATTCTATATTTATATAAATTTATAGAATCAATTTAAATAGGTAGACGGCTAGAAAATTATAATTCGTAATTCGGAGAATTAGATTCAGTCTTTCATAAATTAGTACACTAGATATATTATAGAATAATAGATTACATGCATTAACGGTGACATATATGCATATTGTATAACATAACTAGTTAAAAGTTACTAGAAAATAAGTGAGTAATAATAATAAACAAATATTGTATTTTTAATGCTATTAACCACAGTCTTTCCATTCACCTGGATATAGATATGTAGATACAAAATTTAAATCGAGTTTGGTTATGTAGTTATATTTTTAGAAAGTATACTAAAGTTAAATAACCTGAATCAACTTTTATCTTAAATAAATTAAAGGACTTAAGGAAAGATATGAAGTCAATCATTGTAACAGTTTATATATTTTTGTTTTTTAATATTATTATGATTCAAACATGTTTGAATTTTCTATGACATAATTAAATAAAAGACAAAGAAAAGTAAAACCAATCATTATCTTGATGTCACGATTGTAATCAAAGTGTAAGAACTTCGTTAAGATTTGTATTCAACAGGAGTTTGTTGACTCGAGTCGCATCGGATTGGTGAATGGTTGGGTCAAAGAATCGTATCCAAAAACTCGGCAGACAGGTATATCACATAGAAAACCGAATTGTTTGTTCGGCAAAGTAAGGACACGAACGCGGAGGTGTGTAAAAGTCTGCAGCCAATCACGGCCGAGAGTCGGAGGAATGAGGCGTGACATTCGGACTCAAATCATATAATCATAACTCACACACACAAATGCACGTGCACACTCGAACACATAACTCTCACATCAAACGAAACGAACGAAAGGATGGACGGACGCAAGATGCGAAGGGATCTTCCGTCGTCCTCACGCCTCGCTTTGCGGGGGAGTTGCGTTACGTGAATTACGAAACGCAACTCCCCCGCGGAAGCCGTCGTCCTCAATAGCTTGTAAATAAATTACAAACGCTGCTTCGATTTCATTTGTACTCGTTTCAGTTTATTTTTCTCTATTTATTTCCGTATTAGAAGCCGATGGTGTATGTCTGTGTATATTCAAATTACACTAAGAGACGACGATTCACGCAGCGATAATGCTCGAATCATTCCACGTATCACATCGAACCGGCCTTTGATCATGTCCACTAAATTACGTAAACTTCCGAAGCGAACAATCTCGTTTGCCTCTTTTCGTTTTCATCCTTGTCCATCGCTGATAATTATAACATTTAATATAACGCCCGGTCGTGGATGAAGAAAATGGGAACCGATAAAAGCGAGAGTGTGGTCGGTGCCGGGGAATGCCTATGGTTTTCTGAGGTTCACGAGGCGCGGGATGCGGGGTGCTTGAGGCTGATGCTGATGCTGGAGGAAGCCGATCTTCACTACTCGGTAGTGTTGTAGTAGTCGGTGAGCGGAGGAATGGAATTCCAAGATCATATAGTGTTTGATTCATCTCGTTGCAGGTGTTCGTTGCTTAGTTTTCGAGACGTCTTATAAATCTTAAATTAATAAAATATATATCGCAATTTATTAACGAGCCACTTCCTTAACTGCAAATTTGCATGAGTCCGCATTATTAGTTAGCAACCGCTTCTCCCGTCCCGATTGAAGTTTTCACGAAAAACTCAACGCTTCCGATGTTCATCTTTTTTTTTCTACATTTACATAATTCTATTAATATATTAAATATTGTTTTCCTCAAGATCAACAACATTATTTAAAATTGACTTTACTTATTTTAAAATTACATTTAATATTTCAGTTAATAAAATTTCACAAATAGATCAAAATTCGAACAATTAAGAATAGAACATACAAAATTCCATAAATACCAGTCAATATTTTAATTTTATTATGATTATTGAACATAGGTCAATTTTTTTTTCATTTTCATGTTTTCAATAGCTATTATTTTTTACTGTTCTGCTATTACTTGTTCTAAGTTTTCAGGGACATACTACATAATTTAATTAAGTTCATTTTCATTAAACAAAATTTAAATATACATTACGAGTGACCAACTTGGACATGGTGAAAAAGGCGCAACTGTGTTTGGGGCACAAAACATATTGCAATTAGTAAGATTTAACTTGTTTAATTCATTTTTTATTTAATTTTTGTCATTATTGGCTGCTGGGGAGATGTAATGTAGACATTTTTCAAAGACGTAAGTTATATACTTGCCACATGCGCATCTTAAAATTTGATATATCTTCAAAATCAAATTCTAAATACTTATTTTAATTATTAGCTATATTAATTATTTTAATTGCAACAGTGTACAAAATAATACAACATTCATATAATTGTAAGAAAAAGAAAACACAATTTTTACCAATGCTGAAAAGGACTATACACCATAGGTATTTCCGCCTTATTTGCTATACTATTATAGGAATTACATTGTAGAGTTTCCAGGAAATCTCGTGATTTTACGAACTTTTAACCCTAATTATTTCTACAATTATTTTTGTTATTATTGTTATTTTTGTTTTTATTGTTAAATCTTTCTATTAATATATAATGTGTATATATTATTTTATGTATTTGTTATTATTATAGTTTAATTTCCATATAATAATATTAATAACTTTAGGGCAAAATGTAGATAATAATGGTTAGATACACGATGTATATATAGGAATTTCCATATTTAAATAGTAGTTGTGTAAGGGTTTCTTTTAAACTGTGTTATTAAAATATCCTCTATTTTGTTTCATATCTAATTTACGCTGATTATATGTTTAACTTTCATTAGGAAAGGAAACGAAAAACGTGAACCTAAACTAGACCATCACGAATAATAAATCTCGGCGCGTTTATTTTTGACGGATTTTTCTTCCCGTTCGGAGATTGTAATTAGATGATTGCAGCGTGCAAATGCAAAACATAATAAATGCTCTCGGTGTTGAAAATGTTATTAGTTGGAATTTAAAGCGGACTGCAAAGAAAACGAAGACGGCGAGCATGAAGATGGAGAAGGTGGTGGAGGAGGTGAAGAAGAGGAACTGGAGTCCCAGGTGCTGGACATTAATTAAGTGAGATATTCGCAATTAAATATTGGAATACAAATACGAAAAAAGAGGACTAATAAGAGAGGTTGGAATGAGAGTCGAAGAAGCAGTAGAAGGTATGAGAAGGAGGAGGAGGAGGAAATGGCTTTCTGGAGAACTGTGCTCTGTGCTCGTATGTTCCGCTCTCGACGGCGTATAATATAAAATAAATAATCCTCTCTGATAAATACATACACGACTCTCAACTTACCATAATACCAATATCCGAGCAGCAGCAGCAGCAGAAGAAGTACTAGTTGTTGTAGTAGTAGTAATAGTAGATAGAAGGAGATGAGTTAGAGGAGGAAATTGATGCCTAGGACAGTAGGAGATGAAGCAGCAGCAGCAAGCAAAGCAGTACGACTAGAACTAGAGTGAAGAAAGAGAAGATGATGATGAAGAAGAAGAAGACGTCGTCAGCAAGGATGGAGACTTAATAAGGAGAGCAGTCTGTCTACGCCCGGCATTCGCATTCGTGAGATTAATGGTCTTGCAATAACTCTCTCTCTCTCTCCACCAGGGATGAACAGCAACTCGCTCATATTATTCTCGCAAAGTATCATCCTTCTTAAGCCCGCTGCTCCTATCCACAGGAAACAAACATCCTTATTACGAAGAGCGTCGTCGAAAACAAACAAAATAAAAAGAAGAAAAGGTGACAGCCTTATTTTTGACCTGGATTTCAGAAGTAACGGTCTCCAACAATGAATGAAAGAAGAAGTCCTCCGCGAATGCCGCCAGTCTTTTTGCTCTTCACGCTATTGTCGCGAGATGAAGAAAACCCGTTCCTTGGAATAGGCAAGGATTTGGAGTAAAGGTTCTGAGGCTGAGACGAATGCCCGAGCGTATCGTGTGGATGATTGATGCGTTTATCTGAAAGCCATCACCACGGCAATATTCTAATTAAATGTCGCAACATTCCTGGATTTCATTTCTCCCGCCCATTCTTCGGTTTCCTTCCTACTTTTTTTTTCTCTCGTTCTCTTGCTCTATCGAAGTCGAAGCTCGAGCAAAACCAGAACTCCCGCAAATTAAATGCATTATTTAAATTTATCGCCTCTTCCCCACACAAACATCTACAAAGTGTTTCTCGCATACTTCACGTGGCTTTATCGTTCGATTCTTAGCACAATTAACCTATATTTGTTTCGTTTATTCAATGTTTTTGTAATAAAACAAGTTTAACTGTTTTGTTTATTGCAGTTATTGAGTTTAAATGCCATTTTAAATTCCTGAGCTTCGGTTTCGGAAGCAAGAAAACTGCATTCGCAGTTCAATAGATGCATTATCTAGTTTCCAACAATGCAATCTATTTAATGTTAAAATCAATTATTTATAATCAAACATTGACTTTTAGTACATTACACATATTACATTTAATATTATAGCGTTCAATATACCTTTTATTTGTGTTTTTTCCCTATAAATATTTGTCTTGTATACATGTCGATCGATCTGTTACTTCTTACATTAATAATAGTTGTATATAAAGTAAAACTATAAGTAGATTAAAAAACATATTCATACAATAATAATATAGAAATAAAAATGTTCAACTGTTACAAAGTCTATTGATCATAGGTCTTTTAGCCCTATTTTTAGCATATTCATTTAAAAATTACTTACATTCAACTCTTTATAAATATACTTCGGTGCTGTAATATGCTCTTTTCATTATTTTACATTCATTATTCTATTATATATCATAATTATAATCCATTATTATGATTTTTTATATTTAAATACTTTAAATATTTATATTTTTCTTAATAATACTAACATTTATTGTAACAATAACTACAAATAATACAAAGAAAAGAAAAATAAATTTTAATGGTATTGCTGTAAAAGGGCTATAGACCATTATTGATCTTTCTACACATAATTTAAAAATATTATAAAATTTGAACAACTTATGTTCCATATTTAGAACAAAAAAGTGAATTATATTTATTAGTTTTATTATTGAAGAATTATTCTAGCAAAGAAAAACATAAACCAAGTTAATTGCTCTATAAATTTACTGGATTGAATAATAAGTAGATCATTGTATGACTAATTTTGTAGAAATATAATTATTTAACATTAATGATAACTTCTTTTATTAAAAGTTCATATTATCAACAACTATAAATCTCTATTATATTTATGAATGATGCGTTCCACGAAATTACTTTAACGAAAGTAAAAGTAGTAAAAGTAGTACGACAAGAATGTTGTTTCGTAAAGAATATGAAAATGTGATATTCGAACAAAGTTTCATTAATATTTACGAATTAAAATTTCATTTTAAAATATAAGTTTAGTATTGTTTTTTTTTAGAGTTTATCTTCCACCGAAAAACCATAATAAACAAAAATAAAATCTGAATAATATTATTTGTAAATTACTCGATTTTAATTATACTATTGGCGTTAATTTTGAATATTATATATAAAATATATTAAATGAGACTTGAAATTCGTTAGATCGAATCTTTGTTATCAGGTAACTTAATTAGAGCATGACTTTATGATTTAAATTTCCTCACTTGTTAGTGTCGGTTTAATGTGAATCATATTTGAATGGTTAGAGTCGCCCTCCTCACAATTGTGTGAATAATCGAAATTAAGCCAGGTTTTCCTTACGGAGCAATACCCAGGCGAAGGCAGCAGCATGTACACAGAGAAGGGAACTAGTGGAATTACAGGGCATCAATATACCAAAAATTAATATAGAACTTCAATTGTTTTCCAACATGAATAAACTGTAAAATAAAATATGCAACAAAAATATGTGATGATTTCAATATATTTACTATAAATATTTAATAATAATTCATCAAAGTACAATCTCTTACTCTATCATAGTATCACTTTCAGCGTTTTAAAGGATCATGTTATCTACTGATTGGAAATCTTATGGTGTCACTATTTGGGAACCCTGGTTTAACACTAATTGGAAACCCTGAACTAACATTGTTTGGGAGTTCGAGTCTTGAGGGCATTAGAAAAATATAATGTATACAACTTGTATATTCAATTAATTTCGGAAATAAATATATATAATTACAATATATTATAGAAATATGGAGAATTTTCAAACAATTTGAAACGAAATAATAGGTTTTATGTGTAATTAAAATAATGTATATATATAATGAATTCATAAATCCATACATTTAGTAAACTAATTTTCTTAAATCTTGCTTAAAAAAGAAAGTAAATTACAAAGATAATTAGAAAAGAAGCATTATAGAAATCTTATACATTTCATTTTAATTATGAAACTCGTATTCAATTTTCCACGGGTTAATTTATTAGATGAATGATAAATGTAACACACTGTATGTAAAACATGGGAGGTTGACGGATTAAAAGTAAAGTAAGAAGACGTGGTCGTCCACGATGATGATGATGAGGAAAAGGAAGAAGACGAAGGCGAAGAAATTGTGCTGCGAGTGAATTTGTCTCTGGGCTATGCATGGATAATGATCATCATTTCTTTTCGAACCATTTTACCATTTTATATAATAAATCAAATTGCGCAATTCAATTGCGACCGACGTATACGTATGCATGCGAGCCAGTGTGTGTGTCTGTAATTACGGGACACGCACACACTCATCGCTTCCTTAATTACCATAACTTCTTCTTCAATTTCTACATCTTTTTCGCTCGTCGTACTCTCCGCTTCTTTCTTTCTTTCTCTCGCACAAGAACTACTTTATTTTATTTATTTTTAATCTGGCCGTTGTTTATTTGTCGGCTGTGATACATCTCATTTGTGCCGAGCGGACGGAATTTCATCGGAAGACATTTCTCGCATTCCGACAAAATTTATTTCTAGAAACAAACTATCCTCCTCAGGTCTGTCTCTCTCTCTCTCACTCCTCTCCAGACGTCGTCCCCTCATCATTTGCATACCGAGTCACCATACGAAACAAATGCATTCATCTGAATCCGCCGAAGCCCGAGATGCAGATGAATCTGTGGTGTACATGGTCCCAGTTCCGCATACAAATTATACCCAACAGGTAAAGTTCTGTAACGTAACTTGATTTGCTCCTTTACTTTTGGAGTTAGGTGTGCTTTTCAAATCGCTGAACATTCGAAGTTGTCAGAGCTAGTTTTAATTAAGGTTTATACTACTGAATAATTACTAAACTAAAGCGTAAAAAAAAGTATAATTTACGTATTTCTTAATGTTTTTCATTTATTTGATATACAACGTTTTTTAATTGAGAATCTTGATTCAACTTATTAAAACATGTTAATTATTTAAAATAAAATCTATAAATTTTCTGTACGCAATTTGATTTTACAAAAATAGAACAATACTTTATCACAAATAATTAAAATAATTTACGACTTGAAATAAAAAATGATTTAATTAGAATAATCACTATAATTGATTTATTTCAGAAAGTTTACTTACAGTATTTATTAACTCTGTAAATGCAATTAAATCGTAAAATATTTATCATTGAGTGGAAATTGTCCTATATTTTATAAATGATTGTATAATAGTTTAAATTCAATTAACTTATTTTATTAATTGCTTTTTTTGTTTTTAATTTTGTTTGTTATAGTAAACACAAAAATTATCACTTAAAAAACTATGCTGCAAAAACTATAAATTCATTATTAAAAAATAGCTCCAATTAAGAATAGACAATAGGAGGGACACCGGGGTTGGTTGTCATAAATTCACAAAATTAATTTCCACTTTTGCGACATGGTACCGTGGAACAGGTCCATCGTATAGTGGATGTTATTGGCCGAAGTTTCGAAGAGAATAGGTACTGCTCCGCCGCTTTTCTCGACATCTCACAGGCGATCGATCGAGTTTGGCATAAAGGACTGCTGTGCATACTAAAGAAATGTCTTCCACATGAGTATTATGCCATCTTTAAATCCTACCTGACTGGAAGGCGTTTTAGGTCAAATACAGGGATGAGTTGAACTCTCTGCACCCCTATCCTCTCTGGTGTTCCTCAGGGAACCGTCTGTGGACCTTTACTATACGTTATATTCACGGCCGACCTTCCCAGTTCTAAGCACGTTACTGTAGCCAAGTTTGCTGATGACACTGCGGTCATGGCATCACACCCGGACTCCACAGTGGCCTCTCAAAACGTTGCGTAGACAAACTTGCCCTCCTGTGACACTGAATGGCTGTGCCCTGCCACAAGCAGACGATGCCAAATACCTCGGGATGCATCTCGACAGACGTCTCACTTGGAAGAAGCACATTCGAACAAAGAGGAAGCAGCTGGACCTGGCAGTAAAAAGGTTGCATTGGTTGATGGGCAAATATTCGTCTATTCGTCCAACTTTGGGGATCCGCCTGTAATACCACTATTGACATAATACAGAGGTTTCAATCGAAAACGCTAAGATCCATAACCAATGCACCATGGTTCTCAACAAATGATTAGATCCACCAGTACACGAAAGTTGGAACTGTCAGGGAAGAGATAGAAAAGTTCAGCATTAAGTATCAACATCGGCTGGACGACCATCCAAATCAACTCGCTGCCGATCTTGCAAACACAGCTTCCCACAGACGAAGATTGAAGCGATTTAAGCCACAGGATCTTCCTGGTCGCTTTGCTAATTTGTAAATAGATATATACGTGTGCATACGATGATTTTTTTTGTTAGTCTTTTACAATAATTTTCATTTTAGTTATTAGTGGAGTTTGATGGTTGGGTCAATCTCCAATATTTATATTTTTCTTTGTTTTTGTTTTCTCTTTTTTTCCCGATACGATATAACTGGTGCGTATTATCTATTTTTTATTATATTTTTATAGATAGATTGCTTGAAAATAAATTTATAAAAAAAAACTTTTGTAAAAGAAGTGTGATGCTGTAAGTTTGTTAGTACATATGTTTTCATAAAGCTTATGCACATATAAAGATTGTATGGAATAACAGATTCTACTAATTACTAGTATGATATAGTTTTAATTACATAAGTAAATATTGCTTCTAAATAACGAAGATTTCATATGAATAAAATGCACAATTTCAAGTAAAATTTAAGTAGTACTTGAGGGATTAACATGAAATAAATTTGAAATGATGGCTTAATCAACAAGTTTCTAAATTTGTGTTCAAATTTTATTGAATGTGAAGATTCTGTTTTTCAATGGAGGAGTAAAAAAAACTTGTTACTCATGAAGATTACTTTCTCTGAAGATTTAAAACAGTACATAAATGGTAGCTGAGAACATATTTTTTTTAACTTAATATATATTCTAAATCTATTACAAAACTTAATTTAGAATGTATGTTTAATTATGAAAGTTTTCCTTGTTTGAAAAAAAGATTCTAATTTTTCCTATTCATGCCAAATTATTTTATAAAATTGAAATTTATTTAAGAATTAAGATATTGACTGCTTACGAAATTATTTTTATACTAATGTAATTTTAATTTGTTACAACGATAAATCGTAATATTTTTACCTTATTAGGCAATGGGATAATTACAAGTAGTTGAATATTTAATTATTTGTTGATATTAATACAATAAATAAATGACATAATCAAGTGTTTCAATCAGCAGTTAATAAATTAAGAAAATAAGTATGTTTTTTCTAAATTAATTTAATTTCATTCAATTAAAAGTATAGCAAATTAATTATAGGCTGTCAATTATATAAAGTGCAGGTGCGAAGAAATTGAGCAATGCAATAAATTTATAGCGTAGAGATTTTGCATTTTTTTTTTGTAAGCAGAAAAAACAAAAGTTGTGCTGAGTTGAGATACTTCGAGGAAGGTATGCTATTAAGAGTAGGCAAGTATTAAAATCTGTGACAGAATGTCTTGATGTTGCATGCTGCAAGCCAATATATCAGCGTGATTAGATTACTTGCGCTTTGAGATAGAATGAAAAATGCCTGTGTTTCAGATAAATGTTAGATGCAATGGTAGTAACTTCCGTCAACGGATTCGCGTGGAATTTGCATGCCCAACTTGGATCGAGCAACTCGGGGCGAGTGTGTGTGGCGTGTAGGAAACGAGGCTATTAAAAATTTGTATGCAAATGCGACAATCTCCGATTATACTCTTAGATGTGCGTTTCTTTTGCTCTTAGTTTCCCGTAACGATCGGGATTAAACGAAACCATCGCATCGATGAATAATTCCTATACGTTTTCCTCCACTCGCCGACCTAATAGAAGGATTCCCCTACACAATTTGCAAGGATATCGAAACGTAATATCGTTTGAATCAATTTCGATGGTATCCTTAATGATTAAAAGCAATTAGCTCGGTCCACTCCTTCTGTCACCTATCGATGCAAATACCCGTTCGAACATTTATTTATTTACTTTACTGTTCACTTACCAATTTCTGTTATTTATTTAACGGAAAGTTTCTCACGAATTACGAGAAAGCATTCCCACACGAATTTTCCGAATCTGGAGCGTTTCCTTAGGCCGCCGTATCCTTGATTTATTCAAAAACTGCGCGCGCGGGAAATTTAAATAGATAAATCATCTTGTTATTGCGTTTTCTAATTACTTAAGTGGCGCATACACTTGCTTCTTCTCCACACTTGTATTTTCGTATTTGCTGCCAATAATCGTCGTTATGTTATGTAACTGTTCCTTGTAAATTCGATGAATGGTATTCCCGTAGTTTCTACGCATCTTGAAACTATTATTAAATTACAAACATTGCAAAGCAGCAGGAAACACGTCAGAAGAACTCAAATTATATAGACGTATCAACTTATAATCAACAATATTCGAAACACATTTCCTATAATATATTGATATGATTAAACCAGTCTCCAGGTTTGGATTTCTAAGAAAATTCTACAAGCATATTAAATCTTAAGGTTCAGACGTTTCAAAAGCATGGAAGGAAATATGGAATATTAGATTATTCTAGAAAGGATGGAATACCAGATCAGGGTTGGTTGTCACATGATTTGCTTGCTCTAAAACGGTGGTTTGTCTGTAGCAAAACTAGTAAATTTATATGTAAACTCAAAAAATTAGCCAGTATAATTTCAAATAAACGGAATACTGCTATATTCCTTAAAAAAATAAAAAATATACACATATTTTTCTTTTTATTCTTCAAAACATTCAGTAATACACTTAATCTGTATCTAGCTGATTTAATTTTAACAATCTTATGCTTTGCAGTTTGTACTTCAAGAGTTTAAATGGATCTGCTAAATCGAGGTATTTTCTTGTAGCTCTGAAATGCACGCATATTGCACCATAGGTCCTTCCTCCATATGAATATTGATTATAAAAATTAGTAAATAACGTACCTTCAATTTTTTCTAATATAGTATTTAATTATAAGCGAGTCAAATATCTTAATATTTCTTATATAATTAACGTTTCATTTGAACCTGTAGTTAATGTCCTACTTTTGGGTAGAGAAATGACAGCTGTCACATTGCATCAAGCCCTCAACAATTGTATGTTATAAATGAATTCGACACAGTAAAGCTACATATGGATGTATGAAACAAAAATGTTGAGAAACGCAGATATATATTATTATGTTAAATTACCTGATTCACTATGTTTAATTCGAAATGAAATGCATGACATTTTAATAAATGCTTATGTTAAAATTATACATTTGCTGCAGCATTAACTTAATCAATGAGACTTGATTTCATTCAGTTGGAATAAAATAAACGGAATAATTTGCATAATCCAAATTATTCTGATGATGCTCACGTATATAAATTCATTTTCAAAAGATAAGATTGCATTTTAATTCATTTAGAGGAAAAAACAGATTAGTTCCAATATGTATTATGAGTTAATTAGTTATTTACTATTCTTTATTAGTTCTTATTTGAGCCTGATTTATGTCCAAAATTCATCCCTTTTTTGAGATTTTTCTTAATACTAAAATATAACGTTGACGGTTAAATTATAGTTGAAATATATATTTTTAGTTAAAAAAGTTGCATGGAATATGGGTGGTAATCTGGTCTCACCAATTACCTTTATTTTGTATCACGTTAATGAGTTATTAGTTAATCAAATGATGTCAAATCATGTCGAATCTTGAAGGGCTATGTTATGGTTGTAGTATTAAGATTTGAGGTCCCTTTAATTAACGAGGGCCAAGACATTGTTCTTCTACAGAAATAAACAATGGGTCACTTGAAGGTTGAAAGGTATACCTATTTTTTTAAATAATTGGTAAATAATAATTATATGTTGTATTGTAGTATTTACAAATAAAATATATCATTGATTATACTTCCAATACAACATGTTATTGGTTATGCTTCCGATTAACAACGTACATAACATTATTTGATTAAGAAACCAAAATACAAATATTTTTGGATACGCAAAGAAAGTAATGTCACAAGTATTTTTAAACTTAACAGATATTCATACAATAATGAAATATACATAAATCAACAGTTACAAAAAAATATTGCCCATATATCTTTCTATTCTCAATTAAATAACAGAATTAATCTACATATTTAAATATTGTGCATTTATTGATTGATTTAATTTACATATAATAGTTTCTTCGTTTTAATCTTTATTGTTATTACCATTTATTAATGCAATCCTAATAATACTGATGCTATTAATATCGGTGCAGATTCCAGCATCGGCATTCCCATCTCATTAACTTTTATATTTCCTCACAAAATTACAGCGTTTTGTCAGGAGACCGACATTCATCATGCCAAGACAAAAACAAAATCGCTTCCTAACGCGGCTACCGGAGTTCTTTTTTTCCCCCGCAGTTCTTCGGCAGGAGCATCAATCATCATCGACGATGGACGCGAATATGTGTATTAAAATGTAAGCGATGTTACTACAATAAGTAGTACATAAAATATGGGAGGTAGCCTCGAGGGCCGATAACAAGTTGTCGCCTAGGGCCGACCTGCTCTTAATGTATTCGTAATGTTTGAACGAACTCGGACATAGAACAAGACAATTAGTTCTAGCCAGCTTTTCATCGACGGAGAGCCTCGATTCCAGTTCTTTCTGCTATGCTCTTCTCTGCTCTGCACTTCTTAGGTATAGTAATTAGTTTTCCAGATAAACAGAGGAGGTATGTGCAGAAAGAACTAATTCCCAATTAATCGGAGGCCGAGCACATTACCCAAGTCCGTGTCCTCAGGTGCCCCCACCTTCGACCATTTGAACGTATAACGAGTGAGAAACAATTCGCGTAATATCGAAACTCGCAGGTGTTTTATCAGCGACATTCCACGAGATATGAATTTCTACATACAGACATTTCTGTAATTGCATGGAATTGCAAGCATATGGGGAATTATAATAAAATACACTGCCATACTCTCACAATTTATCTGCGGGAATAAAAAAGTTCGCATTAATGTCAAAAGGGATAAGAAGATGACGACGGAGGAGAAGAAGAAGAAGAAGAGGAACAAGAAGTAAGTAAGGACAAGAAGTAGCGGAAGAAAGAAAGAAAGAAGGTAAACAAGGATAGAAACAACTAACGATCCGTACGCACTATTAATTAAAAAATAATAATCAATAAATTACATCAAATCTCGACGTTTAATTATACACGCAATTTATTAAATTTTACACATTTCAACGTGGACTTCTGCGAGAAATTATTATACACACAATGTATATCAATTTAAGGTAGCTTTTTTTATTTATTACACTAGTAACAAGTTCTGAAAACAGTTATATACTGGTTTAACAAATAATACAATAAATTGCTCTTAATGCTTTACAACACTAGAAACAGAACATAAAAGGAGTTGATAAATCACATATATTTCAATAAAACCAATTCAAGAATATTTCAAAATAATATTTATTCTTAAAAATAACGTAAACGGTATCAATAATAGTCAATAAATTAAATAATTCAAAAAGAATCAGCATATGTAATAATAATATTAACTGCAATAGTCATTTAAGCAGATAAAAAAAAACAATATAATATATTGCCACAACAAGAAATCTTGTTATTTTATCCTTTCCCATGGGTTTAATAATTTCTTTAAATTAAATTAAATTAAATTTCAATTTAATATAAAAACGTAATTTAAATTATCTTCATCACTGCTTTCAACATTTTGGGCCGCACTTTTTGACATCGTCAATAAAAAGTGGACTTAGGTCACTTTCAAAATTAGGATTTTCAGTATTTATATTATTTTGAAAATGTACGTGATATAAAATTTTCAAATGCATTAAGTATAATTCAATACCGATTTATTTTTTTGACAGTTCAGCATAAATTATAAATGTCACAAGTGCCAACTTGATAAAAGATGAAAATGGACTTAAGCCACTTTCAAAATAAACGGCTCATATTCACACATATTCACACAATAATAATAATGAAGAAAATATTATATGTATAATTGTTATTAGTCCTTTATAAAATTAAATCTTCTATCATTTAGTACATTTTGTAATAAAACTAAAAACAATAAACAAAGAAATATGAAGAATGGAATGGAAATTGATATTCTATATATGTACTTTGTGAAAATACATGAAAATATCAAAATGACACATGTACTACATGTACAGTCATCGAAAGACAACAACATGAGTTTATTGTAAATATGATAAATGTGTCTATTTTGATATAAACAAAAAATACTTTTGAAATATAGTGAAACATGCAGGAGTTAGTAATAATTGACGTGTGTCAATTTTATTGTTACTGTCTAATTTTTAGGGTCTACGATTTATTTTTCGAGTCTTCGATACAAATATTGGAATTTAAGTATGGTACAGTATAATAATACATATTTTCTTATTAATAAAGGTATGTTGCCTTGGACCCATGACAAGTAGTCCTGCTCCTGCTATAAAAAAAAGATACTATTTAGATTTATAATACTATAGAAATAATACATATTTACACAGCCCGATTTATACGGTACTTTATTTTCACGTATTCGGTTTAGAAAATAACGGATTTTAAAAAATGGTGAAAGTATAAACAAGGAAGAATAAAATAGCCTATAAAAGTAATTACATTTTTGAAGAATTTTGTATTTCTTGTACAGATATATATTTGTCATTTTAGGAATAGACATTTATGTATATGTTTTACAATATATAAAACTATTATTTAACGTTGAAACAAATAAAGTTTAATTATTTTAGTTCTTATTGATTTACACATAAAACTGATAGATTTATGCGGTGGTTTTCTAACACATATCATTTAAATCAGTGTATTATTTACTTACTATGACTTTAGGTGTATCACTAGTGATATTCCAATAATTTGAAGAGAATCTGTAACAATAAATTCAATTTGATAATTCAATTAAATAATTACTGTATTTCATAATTTTTCTTCAATAATGATAATAAACATATTTATTAGTTACAAATTGGGTTACCCTAATCATGAGTTTCTTTTCTTTTTTTCTTATTTATAATACATAATGCATTTAAATTTGTAATTAAACAATTATCAAAACATAATTACATTAAAAAAATTACATTACATTAAAATATTCTTCGAGAGAACGATTCTTGTTAGATGTTATTTTTGTTGTCTTTCTATTTTCAGTTCATCTTCAGATGAAATGTTAATTCCCATTTAGTTTCGCCGGTGGGTATTTCCTTCCATAATGTATAATTGGACGTGAAATCAGAAATAACGAGCCGAAATCAATTCGAGATATTCAGATTTTCCCGAATATTAATATAATACATTTTTTTCTACATCTACGTATGTGAGGAGATAGAAATAGTTTCGAAACGATACGTGCCCAGCGGTGTTCCCAATTCTTCCTTACACGCCGAAACGAATGCTCATGTAGATTTGATTTTAATAACACCAGAAATAAAAGGTGCAGAGGAAATAGGATTCCAATTCGAGAATATAATTTCGGAACGGAGAACGCGTTCTGATGAACAGCAACAGTTGGAGGTGGTATGGTATAAAAGGTATGGCATGGAAAACGAGGCGGTGAGGACAGGTGGAAAAATTCAATTCGGAATTAGAAAGGGAACGTTCCCAATAATTATGCGTCGGGGGCGTCAAGAGTAAAAGTTGATCCCATTAATTCCAGCCGTTTATTCTCATTTTTGCTCTTCACTTGTTTCTTTTTTTTGTTTTGTTTTGTTTTGGTATTTGCCCAGCCCGGCGAAATTTACTGCCCGTAATAAAATCATTTTTGTACGCAAAGAGGTTATGTGTTCCAGTGGCAATTCCGGACATGATTTACCGTCGTCCGACTATCTATCTCCCCTCTAGACCACACTGCGACAGTTTTATTAAAATTTCTATTTAAATCGCGCAACGTAACCCAAAGTGAATGGTGCAAATGAGAACATTAATTGTCACTTTTAACGACCTTCCAATAACAACGACGGCGACAAAAATCACATATTATATAGTTTTTTTTATTTACTTTTATGACTATCGACACTTCCGTTTCCTTTTTGATTTCCCCTAAATATTTCGCAACTCAATTAATAAAAAAAAAGTGTGAACGAATAGGCTTCTGTTGCTTGTAGTAAATAGAAATCAACACTTCTAGACTATAATTGAATATCTCAACATAAATGAGATCAAATTTTTCATTTAAATAAATTATTGCCAAAAATAATATCTTAGTTCTATATTAATAAATCAATATTTAAAAAAAACATAAATACGTTTTAACCTTTATGAATACAAAAATGATTTGTTTTGCACTTTATGAAGATATTTGAATTACGAATAAATTTAGAATAATTTAAAACATTAAAAGTTCCTATAAATAAATATTCTATCTTCTTATTTGAGAATACATGAAAACAGAGAATCAAATGAAAATTTAGAAAGTAGGAACAATTTATGCCAAAGAATCAGATATTGATTACAATTTTTGTAGAATGCTTTGCAAATTATTATAATTATAAGTCTAATAAATAATTTCAATATATTTGTATTATGTAAAGTTTACATTTATATTGCAAATTGGTGTTGCTACATTTTATTTATTAAAGCAATCTGAAAATTATAATCGAATTTTTACCTAACCATTATCGTACAATAGTATTTAAATATTGATGTTTGAAGAAGTAAAGGAAATTAACAATTATTTAAGAAATTTGTATCGGTATTTGTATCTTATTTATGAAAAATATTTATATATTTTTGATGAATGAAATAGTGTACAAAATGCATTATATATAATTACATTTTAAAATAAAATATTTTTTATTACGATTTTAAAATAACTTTTCTCATAACATATTCTATTAACAGGCTCCATTAGCCGGTAAACCGGTTTTAGTAGCCAATATGATTACCGAAATTATCTATAAATATTAATTATGTAATCAGTAATCAGTAATCTCTTATAATTAAGGCCCGACATTAGACTTTCCGTCAATCAATTGCCCGACGCTCATTAACCCGACATCCATTAGCCTGACTACATCAAATTCTCGACTATATCAAGTTCCCGACATCCGTTATCCTGACTACATCAAATTCTCGACATTCGTTATCGCGAACATTTTCTTAGATTATGGATGTTGGTTAGCACTGACAACACTATATGCTGCATGTCTTAAACAGACATGCTATATTCATACCAATTGAGGAATTAAGCGAGAATTGGAAGAACATAGTTGTGTAAAAGACGAAATAGTTGTGATTTCAAAGGTCATACTTTAGCATGTCTGTTTAAGACATGCAGCGTACAATGTTGTCACTGTTTACCAACATTGATTCACAATATCCAAAATCTAATAAAATGTTCGCGATAACGAATGTCGGGCTAACGGATGTCGGGAATTCGATACAGTCGGGAAAACGAATGTCGGGCCTTCAATACAGTCGGGCGAACGGATGTCGGGCTAATGAGCGTCGGGCAAATGATTAACGGGCAAATGAAGTAGACCCGTATTTAATACCAGTTTTCAACAATATTTATATAGTAAACAGTGTCAAGACAGAAAGTATTTAATTCTTTATAAGCAATATACATTTGTCTCTTTTGGCAAATGGTTACAGTCGCACTCTTCATAAATTATTAGGGTTCAAAATTCCAGCAATGCCAGGTTTTTTTTTCGGAGCAATGCCTAGTCGAAAAATATAATTGCAGTATTAGGGATAGTAGAGCAGATATACCGAGAAGGGAACTAATGAAATTGCAATGAATTAATATACCAATGACTATTACATTATATTATTAAAAATACACTTTAAATGATTATTAATCTATTTAAACATCTTTATTGGTTCAGGTTGGCCCAAAGGGCAATTGGCAGTGGTCTTTCTACCAATGTTAGTCATTATACAATTAATCAAAGAAAAAAGTCACCTTTAGTTACTTTTGTAATGGAACAAATAATATTAATGAATATTTTATTAAATTATTAATCATAAAAACTAAAGACATAAAATAAACATAATAATTTCGGATTTTACTTGTTGCTATTAACATTTTTCATATTTGAAGCGTTTACCTTTCTTCTAAATATCATATTTCGCAACTCAATTAAGAAAAAAATATCCGCAGACAAATAGATTTGTGTTGGTTGCAACGCGTATAAATCACCACCTCTAGTTCCATTAATATCCATGTATATACCTCTCACAGCCGAAGAACAGGAAGAAAAAGAGCGGAAGAAGAAAGAGTGCAGGCGTTTCGTGGGTGCAGTTTTCGATTTTTCTGGGACGATAAGGCTGATCTTCGTTGTGAGACACGAGCCTCGTTCCATTTATCATCGCGTACAAATAATATATAACAATATTAGATTCATCTATTGTGAGCCAAAGGGGCATTAATTATAATCACCGTTCGTTCTTAGCGCCGCATCGAACGGCCATTAATAAACTTTAATTGTCCCTCATCGCACTTATCATTTACAGAGCTTACTCATACATTATACACAATGCCTTTTTCCTTATTAGATCATACTATTGATTGTATAACATGAATAGTAACATAACTTTTTAAATGTATTTACATATATCAACTCTTGATAAACTGAGTGAAATTTTGAACACCTCGAACAATTACCGAAGTTAAAATCAAAACGAGAAAACAAGTATATTGCTAATACCAAACTGAATATTTAATATATTAAGACTACTGTTGATTGGGTATTCGAACAACCCCTATGTTACTTATGGATGATACTTATGTATAATCCAAATTTGGTTCAATCTACAACATGCATCGACTTTTCCGAAGATATACTTGAGATATAATAGGACTATTCGGTATAGATTCGGTATTCGAACAATATTTAGTAACGCATAACATTCGACAACTGAGCACGATACTTATGCATCTCCAAATTTAGTTTAACAAACAAGTTATCGTGTTATTTGTTAATAAATTTATACAAATCTGGCATAAATAGAGTTAAAATCAAAATTTTTGTCAAGACTTTTTTCTATATACTATTTTCTTAATACACATATTTCTAAAAACTTTATTTGCTATGATAATTTTTAAATATATAATTTACTAGAAAAAAAATATTATTATATTTATACATTTTTATTACTCCTAATATATTTTACTAATGAAAATTGTTAAATGAAATAATAATATAGAATTTTGTATAATTATTTCAAATTTTAATAAACCATAATTTGAGATTGATTTAATAAATTATAACTCAACAGTATTAACGGATAAATAAGATTGTAACGTAAATTATGAAGAAATGAAAGTATCATGAAATACAAATATCTTAAAAACTCTGAAGTTATTGGTTAATTAACGTAGTGTACTACAAAGTTTCGAGTGATTAAGTAATCATAATTTGTAATGCAACTCATTACGATTTATTTTGCATATAAAATAAGCTGCAATCAACGGAAATAAACGAAATAAAAGAAGTTCTCTATCTCTCTTTCTCTTTCTATCGAAGCTATTCGCTCTTTTTTGACAGTTCTGGTAACTGTAAACTGACACGCACATAGACCGTCGTATTTCATCCTACTGGTATTCATAAATTCCGGATTGTATTATACTAGGTCTTCCTTTTTTGCTGCTGTTGTTTTTTGGTTTGAAGGCAAAAATAGATGCAGATCAAGAGTGGAGCATTGCGGAGGAACGCGCGCGTTAGATGTGCCTACGTCGTACGATGATGATTATGATGCAAATTGGATGGAAGCGCGCTCGATGATAAATCAATATTCAACTAATTTAGATAATACTTTAATAACACACCGCACACGGCAAAATTATAATTACGCACATGAATACATATTAAATGTTTTATGCTGTACTCAGACACTTTCCGTGAAACCGGGCAGACAGACAGACAGAACAGAGCCGAAGGACTGTTTTCAATTTCACTACACCCATACGATTACATCGAACTGACGCGTTCAACTTCTGATTTCCAACAACTGATTGCTGGCTGTAATCATTTAAGATTGTATAGTTGTAGCTGGAAAACATAAATCTGCACAATTATCCGGGTCTTCAAGACTCATAAATTTATTCACTTAATCACTTATTTCTATTTAGTGTATAATTATTATTCATCTTTTCTATAACCTATTATATTATCAATCTATTTCATTTATTTAAAAAAATGTATCCTATTCTGCTACTAATAATAATATATTAACTAATAGAGAGTATATATTAAATTATTACTTTACATTTTAAAATTTATCAATTCTTCTCATAAATTATTAATTTTGGATGTTTTACAATAAAAAGAGTTATTATAGTACATATAATTAAGTATACTTTGTTTTCTTTTTGAAGATCAAGCTATACGTTAATATTTACAATTAGTTTATTAAATCCCCAATGAAGCTGTATATAAAAAAGGTATATATGAGATCGATTGTACAATCTAATTATATATGTAAATTATTTATTACTTAAAATATTTATAAAATAAATATATTTAATTATATATCAAGTGGTCATTTTTATTTAATAGCATTTTCTCTATTAAATCTATACTAATATATAAAAGTAATAAAACATTATTATACAGGTTTCATAAAGGATGATTATTAGATGTGTCCTTTTGATAATATCAAATTCTTATTTATTTTTATTTATTTCAACATCTTCAAATTGGTCCATAGGGCTAACGACCAAAGTCTTTCTGCCAAGAGTTATTACTTATACACCCATACCTCGCTATACGGCCGCTCTCTATACGGGATTTCGCTATAACGGCCCTCTTCAATTGAGGTACGTTTTCGATTTACGGCCTAAAACTTTTTTTCCATGTCGATACATCTACATCTTGCCAATCTTGCGCAAGTGCAATAATTGATTCCTTATACGGCTTTTCGCTTTGGGGCCAAGTTTTGTGTGGGGCCGTAAAGCGAGGTATGGGTGTATTACTTTGAAAAATAAAATATTTCATATCCACCTATTTTAATGTTTTAGAGCTTTCTTAACAATACATGTTAACAAAATATTGTATATTGCTAAAACGTGTCATTGATATATCAAGAAACAATGACCTAGACACAAATATGTCAATTTACCTAAACAGCTTTATTTTTTGTACAACTTGACAAGTCAATACTCTTCACAATTGTAGAATACAATGTAATAATCCGTATAATTCACACATTTTTTTTGTTACGCATTTCGAAAATTTTACATCTATATATAAAATAATATGAAAAAAAAAACTGCGGTCCAAGCGCGATGATGATGATGCCTTTTGTTAATTTGTCAAAACGGATGTGACTAATTTCGGTTTGTTTCGTAATTGTAAATCATATGTATTCCGACCTTTCTTTCTGCAATCAGCATGGAAATGGTTGCGGGCGAGAATTATTTTAAGCTTTAAATCGTTTTTTAATGTGAGGTTTTGTGCACCAGAAACAGGAAGCCCGATGATGCCGTCCGTTTTTGGATACGTGCATTCTAAATTGAAAGCGCATTGGAGGTCTAAATGTGTGCAATCACAGAAAGTGGATATAGTAAATTACTGAGGATAATACGAATATTTATTACTTATTTGTAATAAATTATATTGTAATCGGTTATGAACAAAAAGAGCAGTTCAGATAAGTTAGTTTTATACGAGATTAAAATTGAGGCATTGGAAGACTATTATTATCACTATTTTTATTATGGTAGTATTAATATCTGTTGTTGAATCAAGACAATTAGATAAAATACATTTTAGTTTTACATATAAGGGGTTTCAAAATTTGGACCACCATCTAGTATGGATTATTATTGTAACTTAATTCGTATAGAAAATCTAGACCGCTGAAAAATCAATGATCTTAATAAAAATTAAATTAAAAAAGATAAACTGGTATAAAGGCTATTTACCACATGTTGTACCTTTTGCTGTTCTGTTCTGACTGTTTTATATGGTAATCAATAAAGGTTGAATATGTGAAAAGTTGACTTATGCAATACATTATATGATGTCTAGAAAGTGGTTGGATCATTATTGTAACTTAACCCATATAGAAAATCTATAACCAATGGTTCCATAAGAAAATGGAATATATCAGAGAAAACAGCGGAACACTTAACTGCATTGCATGAAACATGACTTGCGGAAAAACTTTTGATAATAATTATAATAAAAATAAAGCTAATTAGCCCGACTGTATCAAATTCAAATTCAAAAATATTAAAATGTTCGCAGTATCGAATGTCGGGAATTCGATAGAGTCGGGCTAACGAATGTCGAGAATTTGATATAGTCGGGCTAATGGATGTCGGGATAACGAATGTCGGGAATTCGATACAGTCGGGCTAACGAATGTCGGGCGAATGAGCGTCGGGAAAATTATTGACGGGCAAATGAAGTAGACCCTTCAATGTAACGATTTGGTTAAAGTGAGTTCAAACAATAATTAAATTACCAAGGAAACAAATTATATAGAATATATTTTGTGATGCTAGTGACATTTTTATTAAAAAATTAAGTTTAGTTCACTAAAATACTTGATGCATTATACAATAGATAAAATCCTCAAAAATTACGAGTGTGGATTATATACGAAATTTAATTTTATCGGAAATATTTGCGTTCAATTATTGCATATGCATTGCACACGAATGAGCATTATATTCAAGATTTTACGGTAATTGAAACGGTGTTAATGGTGTTATCTGAGTGAGTAACTCAAAAGGCGATAGAATCAAATGGATCTGAGGAAATTTGTCTGAGGTTAAGGTTGTCGTTGTTTTTGTATTTATTTATTTATACGCATTTTGCTCGTCGCCACGGAAGATTGGATAAGGTAAGGTGAGGTGGCTGATTGGTGGTAGCGGTGTGCGGCGTGTGGTAAGATGAGAGGATCTGAAGGAAGAACTGTTGGTACGACCATAACATAAGTGGAATATTTTCACTTTATAGTCAATTTGCATACATTAAAGAGTCGCGGTGATCGCGGTCTCCGCAGTAGCCGAGCCAACGATGTTAAATATAAATATACATATAACACCGATAGATGTATGTAAGAGTGACAGGTCGAGCTTGTTTTTACTACGAATACAACTGATTCTAATTAACGATAACGCTCACTCGTGACCGAGGCAGAACCGAGGACCGAATACTCGAGCTATCCACCTCGCTCATACCAAAACAGGACTTCCATCTTACCATACCTTAGCATCCGCACCGTGTGCTTCATCTGGTCTAACCTAAGCTATCATCTGGTAGGCATTTCGTATGGGAGATCATCGCATCTCTCGTGTGCCGCCCGTGGGCGTACTCCTACTAATTATAATATTCATTCACTAATGATATGACCACCTCCAATTCTAACCTCTATTCATCTTCTTATAAATGTATTTTCATTTATAACCTTTTAGATACTTCAACTTCCTACTTTTCTAATTAGTTAATCAATCTTTTCTTCATGCAACATCATCATCATCAACTGGACAATAACGAAACACTTTCATATTTATACATTTGAACAAACTAATTTATTTATTAAACATATTTATTGACCACGAATTCGGTGAAACGGCTATTGACTAGGGTCTTTCTGCTCTGCCAATTTATATTATTATCATATTACAGAACTATTTGAAGTATGTAGTGCTATTAAACAGTATTAATCGATTCTTTAAATCCACATAAAAATTGGAGCCTTCTATTTTATTATCAGAAATTTGAATTATAAAAACTTTAGTTTTTAATTCAAGAAACAACATTTATTTATATATTAATAGCAATATATGATTCATTATGCTTTATTTGTCTTATGTTTCAAAAAATGTATCTATAATTCCATTTTAATTTAAATCTTCATATATTTATTTTTTCTATAAAATAACGTTATATTATGTATGCCTTGTTCCATTGTGGATATTAAATATTTTTTTTTTATAATTATATGTCTTGAAAATTTTAAATCGGAGTCAGCATCAACTTAAAAATGATGGAATACATTTATACACACTAATCTGTCTGTTCAAATTTTATATTTATATATTAAAACTTGCAATTAAAATTCTCTTTCGATTTCAAATTATTTACTTTTAAATAATGTCCGTTACGTTTCTCAATCAAGCACTCAGACAAAGGCATGTATAATGTTAAATGTTGTACTAGCTTTAGGCTAAACTTCCTTCTATGCATCACATAATAATTACTTAATAAACGTAATTGTTGTGATTACAGTATACAACATTAACATTTGCATACGAATGTTTGTTATGTCAGACAATTGTTTACAAACGCATTTCATTTTATAAATAGTTTGAAAAGTAATTGAAATGCTTGTAATACAAGGATTTTAATTAATTGAAATTAAACCATCACCTTAATTATATACATGCTTACTATGATACATTCTCTTGTTTTTGTTTAATATATTAAAATTTTATATGAAGATATTTAGATAATCAAAGGTTTTGATGGAATAATCTCAATTCGTTGTTAGAAGTATCTTTCTTGCTTTGTTTTTCATATGAACAGTAAAACTGGTTCCGCCTATATCCTACATTGTTTGAAAGTGGACTAATCGAGATTTATCTTTAAAAATATATAACACACAAAGGGACTACAAAAAATCAATCATTAGTTGCCTAGTGTGGCATTTTTCAAATTTATTAATAATAATCAACAAAATTAGGAAAAATGACTTTGGTCGATAGAGCTTTGGCTCAATTTGGCTAATAAAGATTATGATTAAATTGATGGTATTCTTAATACATGTAAGACTGCAATTTTTCAATATGTGCCGAATGGGCTTCTGCTCAAATTAAATATATAGTCATTTTAATTATATATAGTTAATTCGCACTGATTGAAACCGTACTATGCGAGGAATTTATGTATTTCATTTTTATATTCGTCTGATTTCAAAAAGTATAGTAGAACCGATTACTAGAACGGACTAAGCCAGGTATTGCTATACAGCTTTTCTTTGAAATAGAATGAATGAAGGTAATTTATTATTAATATATTTAGAACTTTATTCTATTGCTTTCTTCAAGTTATTATAACTATCGTTTTGATATTTTTTAGTGTGTCGTCTTTATGTAACGATATTTGCAATCTATCTATTCGAACAATCAGCGAATCGCACATTGTTTCAGACATTTGTTGGAACCGTTGCCCATTGACAACTAATCCCTATACGGCTATGAGTCGCCTTTTTTGTTATTAGAAAATATAATTTCTTTAGTCCAGTATGGTACATTTCGTGTGCATCAAAATTAAAAGGCGTAACTGACATACTTCTTAAAATGATTTAATAATAGTTGTTAGTAGATCACGAAGCCTATTATGGTCTTCGCACAGCTGATCGGCCCGACTCTGCCCAGTATACAGTAATACCCCGAAGTTACAACGTAGGTGGTTTCACGCCTACTGTAGCGAATGGGGACTATATGCGATATATGTATGTGTATTAAATTTTTATACTTTAGTGACATAATTTAAGTGTTCTTGCTAAAAATAATAATAATAATTTTATATGTGCTTATATATTTATATATACATTATTAACAAGCTGGTATTGCAAGTGAGCTTCTTCTACTTATAAATTTGTTATATTTTTATCAAATTCTTTAATTTTATTCTTAAATTTTTCCATGCTCTTCTTTCTTTTTATATAACTAAATAACAACTAAATTCAGTGCACTTATAAAATATTAGTTTATCTAAAGTTTATTTGTACTAATTATATGTTTATACCAACCTACTAATATATTATTAAATGTAAATTTTCTAATTCTAAAACAAAGTAAATAACAATTTTACTTTAAAAACAAATTATAAATGAAGTTTGTTTAAATTACGGTTACCGTCGTTTTGCCGTCGGACTCTATATTGAATATCTTTCAGTTTTAAAATTGACAATATTTTCTACTTTATTGCATCCACAATGATGATTTAAATACAATGTTAAAAATCGGATATTTATTTTAGTTAGATTAAATAAATGTAAAAAATTACGAATCCATTTAAGTTATAGTATTAATGCCATTTTTTCAGGATTTTTTTTCTGAAAATGGGTAATATAATCAGCTTATTTTTTTTATAGAAGAACGACAATTGTTTCTTATTGTTTATTTATTCTTTCCTTACAACAAAATCATGGAAACAAGTAAATTCGTCGTTTCGAAGTTTTTGAATGTATTGCAAAATCCGCATGTTTTTAATGGAACATATACACATATTGCTACTTATAAATATGACGGCTACAAAACGGTTTATTTGTTCTTAACTTATAACGAAGTCACGGAAAAATAAGAAACTTTTAAAAGGCTGTCCTGTATAATATAAAAAGGATTTTTTCAAAATTGAAGGTTGCAAATATTGAATTTGCAAAAGTATAGAATAAAAATGATGGCAAGAAGTAGGGTAACAAATTACGTTGGCAATTAGGTGAGCGTTTACACGACGCGGATTATGGGCGTGCAATATGTCACATAAATTAGTCAATTTGTAAAAGCCAATGGCGATCACGTGGGATTAACCGAAATGATCTAAGGACTAGCTGGTGCCTTATTCGCATCGGTCCTCCTTTTCTTCAGCCCATATCGAATGCATAGCATATCATAGCATAGTGGAGCGGTGGAGAGGATAGCAGCAAAAGGCCGTAGACAAGAGAAAGAACACGCGATCTACGAGTGTGTGTATGTGTACAAACGTTTATAGGCGGCGTGGGCGTTCGCGTGCTCCACTTTTGCGCGCTCGGCCATCCACTTTTTGCCGCCTCTTTTTCTATTTTCAAAAGTGCTTTTTCCGCGCCGAGGAACGAGAATTGTTTTGCCTTTTTCTCCTTTCTGGAGTGAAAACCGCGGTGGTTTTAATGCATGCCAACAAGCGCACATACATCGCTCTCGCACGATCTCTTACTCTTTCGCTCGATCTCGTACTAAATCCATCTTGCTCTCCGCCAACGACGGAAAAAAGACAGAGAGAGAGAGAGACATGGCACAGCCCACAAATCATTAGAAACATTTCTAATCGCGCATTTACAAGGATTTCAGCTTAAATCCTTATCACCTGCGTATAACTCAATATTTATAAATGTATATTATATTACACGTAATTAATTAGACCAAGAGATTTATTGCTCGAGGCACAAACAAAACGCTCCGCGTTTTCAATCATATGCCGTTCGTTATTATTTCACATTAAACGAAATTGTCATATTAATAATAGTCCACGTAGAAATCGCGTCCAACGTATATCTATCATTAAACATTGCTTTGTGAACTAAACGAAAAGATAATCAATCGCAAAGTATAGTATAATTTCCATGTAATAGTATATTTTTAGATTTGGTACAAGTTATGCTATAATGTATGGTACAAAGTATGGTATAAGGTATGGTATAAGGTATGGTATAAGGTATGGTATAAGGTATGGTATAAGGTATGGTATAAGGTATGGTATAAGGTATGGCATAAGGTATGGCATAAGGTATGGCATAAGGTATGGTATAAGGTATGGTATAAGGTATGATACAAGGTATAGTACAAGGTATGGTACAAGGTATGGTACAAGGTATGGTACAAGGTATGGTACAAGGTATATATACAATATAAGTATTATATAGTAATCGTAAATGAAAATTTTACTAGACGTGATTCACATGCATTAGCTAATGAACGAAGTAGGCATAGCGTCTATGGTTATTTGAGACACACGAAGTGTTTCTGGAGATCATGAGATTTACAAAATATTTGAATTAGAATTCAATAATATATATTTTGTTATTAAGTTGGTGAGAAATCTTCATTTGGATTATTATCTTAGCTAATGGCTAGGGTCCACAACAATCTAAAAGTGTATACGGATTCAAATTATTTATAGTCTACATACAGAATAGAATAAAACTTAATAGATTAAAAAAAAAACTATTATAAGTGAACATAAATAATATCGTTTAACATTATCTACACCGATATGTACTTTCACAATACTAATTTCAGAAATGGGCGAAAAACATACATTTGCAAACATTCCATAACATAAAGATTATAAATGCCTAATATATTGTGGTATGGTATGAATATGCGATATCTATAACATAAATATAAAGCTTAAAGTTATTTATTACGTGTAAATTAGTATTGACTCGCCGATCAACATTGTTTGCGTTTTGATTGATTCCCCAACATCCATTTTCCATACGGCCCACGACCGCATGATTAATCGCGTTCGATTTCCAGATTGGTATGTTTTATATTTACATGAATTTATGTGAAAGAAACATCGTACACAGAAGTATAAATACATGAATTCGTTTCGAGTGAAAAATATCGCATTTTCGCCCGTCATTTTCGGCCCACATTTGGAATTCAGAGAAAGAGGTCCAATTACCGAAGAAAGGCCCCGGTCCCCTCTAATCATACCAAGTTCAGATACACCGTAACGCGCCAGTAATTTTGATTAATCGAACGCATTTCGGACACTTTGCAGACCAGATAACGTATTGCCCAACGTCTATTTGTTACCATGTTATTCTTTCTTTCCACAATTCCAGAGTCGAATTAGAAACGTTCCAAATGCCGTTGCATAACCACAGAATACCCGGATCTCTAATCGGATGGCTTTTAGTAATCCGAACTGCTCGACGGGAAATCTCGGACTTTCGTCGTTTGACGAAAATTGGAAATGTCACGGAAAACGCCGTCGGCGCGGTTTTGGCCGAATGCAATTGCAATGATGGAGCTGCACTGGCTCAGATTTAATGCGAAAATCACCGTGTAATGAGCATCGATTATGTCAGTGCATTTCGCCGCAAACTGCTTCGTTTTAAATGGATGTATTTATTTACCATAACTAGATCAGAGACATACACACACATTTTTATTTATTGCGTTTCCAATCATTACAATTTTAACGAATGTCATATATAATACCTCACCTACATAATTTAATTCAATTACATATAGTTTAGCACTGAATACAATGGTAGTCGAAACGTATTATCCTAATTTGACAACTTTCGAATTTATTTCTTCTCTTAAGTTCTATGTATTCTAATATTATTAATATTAATTTCTAATATCACATTGATTAAAGCAAATTTCTGCTAGTATTGAGATTTTTTTTTTATAAAAGTTACAAATTAAGTGAATATTTATTACAATGACAAGTAAATATAATAATGTGTGTTAATAATATCAATTAAGTGTATTCCATAAAAAATAATATTATTTATTTATATATATATATATATATATATATATATATATTCAGTGGGCTATTGACCACAATCATTATGCTATAACTGTTTATTAATTTTAATAATGTATAAAAGTAATTATTTAAGTACATTCACATAAAATTATGTACATATAATGTAAATACATATTTTGGCCATAACATTTATATAAAGATAAATACTGATATAAAGATTAGCAACGCGATTACAAATGAATGTTTACATAAGTACAATATATACAATAATAATTTGCAATAAAATTAAGAGAAATAGGACCTTAATCCATTTTTGAAGTTTGGACTTGTATCGAATAGCACGTATACCAAACCAACCTTTTTCATAAGAATTTCAACAAGAATTAATGTCCGTTCTGTACACAAATCTTCCTGATATGATATATTAATAGGGTTGGAAAATAATGAAATATTGTTTGATCACATATTATATTGTATTATATTATTTAAATTAAATCAAATTCTCCTAGTATATACTAGTATATAAAAACAAAAACAATTATATTTTTGGAAGAAGGGTCTCATTCTACGTTTTTACTTTCCACCTTCTGTCGCTTTTCTAGGATCAGTAAAATATTTATTAAAAATCTGTCCAAAGAACTTTGTGTCTGTTTTCTCCTAAGGAATCTTTTAAGTATGACATTGTATAATTTTATATTATAATAACATTGTATAAAAGGCGCGTATAATTTAATTAAAGTCGTATACCGGACAAAATGTGTTTTTTTCCGAACAGGACGTATTCCCAATTGGACGTATTCTACAGCAGACGTATACCGAGGTACCACTATATATATAAAATTGAATATGAGGAATGCTAAGCACCGTTTTTTTAATATACAATTATAAAATAAAAGAGTTTAATAACTTCATTTTTATGAGTTTATTATCAATTGAAATTATTGAGTACTTATTTTAAGTATATTTGTTATATATTAATCTGATATACATTCTTTTAATATCTCTTATGCAATAAGTTTTAGGAATGTTATAAATGTAATGAGATGAGATAAATTGCATAGATTGTAATTATTTATTGAAAATTTTAGACAATTATCATGTGGTTGTCGGAGATGAGTGTATTTGTTATATCCGATTTGATATTAAATGATGTAGAAGTTGTTGGCATGCAGAAGAGGTCAAGAGATCGTTGGTTCTTCTGCGGAAGATCTTTATCAGATCAGCGAGATGCGATAGTGCAGAGTGAGCAGTAGAAGCAAAGGGGGAAGAACGTAATTATCAGTAATTTACCGATGATATGGAGGTTGCCGTGAAAACCGTTCTTCCGCGGGGCCTTCGAACACCCCGCAGTCTCCCCGGATCCGCATTATTACCTGAGCCTAAGGAAAAACCCCGCGCGCGAAGACCACATCAATTTTCCAATCGATAGATTAGAACAATCGCCTTCAGATCGATAGATCGAGCACTTCTTTGATCCATTCAAGAACAGGCCATTGTTATGAGTGATGATGTTTGTTAATGAGATTAATTGGCAGAGATCTTGGGGCCCGAGCGATTGTAATGAGGGCCTCTAATCGATCCACTTCCGACACGTGAACACATGCAAATACTGAGATTACCGTGAAGAGAGGCGTAGAGAAGGGAAGCGAAGTGAAGGCAGGGAATATGCATGTATGTATATGTAACAAGCATGAGCCCGGTCGTCGTGTTCTTTACTTCCTGCTCGAGGATGAAGGCCGAACAAGAGGGATATTAGTTGGATATTAGATGGACTAAGATAGAAACGTCTTTCGCTGCTGCTGCCGATGGTATTTTGCAGTCGTACGAAGGACCTCATGCGGCTGAACAGAGCTAAAGAGCTATCCAAGATTCAAATGAATCTCTCTTCTGCTCACCAGGTGATAGGCCACTAGGTTACCAACTTCCGTGTTCCCTCAACTAACTTTGCACAACGCGTCCAACGCTAATCTACGTACATTCCACATGCGAACTCCTTTATATCCACTTAAAACCGCTGCTATCATCACCACCATTCCGTATTATTCAATTCACTTCCTTTCATTATATTATCCAAATAAAAAGAATCAAATAAAATCAAAACACAAACTAGAACTGTAATACTTATATATTATATATTTGAAAACGAATACAAGTTTTGACTTTTTACTCAATTACTTGGATCAGTAATAATAAAAGTAATTAAAGGTAGAAAGACTTATGGTCAATAGCCCTTTGCAGCAATAGAATTTTGTTTTAATATTCTTTGTATTTCTTCATTAGTATAGCATTGAGTTTTTGAAAATTATTATTGGAATCAATTTTATGATTATTAATCGTTATCCATATTTTAATTTGGTATGAATTTAAAACAAATGTGGTTATTTTTTATGATGTACTCTGATGTCATTTTACATTACTTAGATCATTTTACATCAAAGAGTGAATATTTAAGAAATTGCTGCTCCTATCTTTGTGATAAAAAATATATATTTGAATGGAAATTCAAGAATAGTAATAAAATACTAAGTTTCTAAGATTCCATTATATTATCCCCTGTTAACAATTACTTAACTAGAGCTTAAAACTCATGATAAGATACTTTCAGGATTATTTGGTTTACTTACCAAAGTAATTTATGTGGTGGCTTTATTTTCAAAATTTAATGACGTGCAGATCCGTCTACAATATAAAGTTGTGACAATTTATCAAGTTCTACTATTTCCTTAGGGTTTGAAACCTAAATCGGCGTTATACAAAGTATTTTTTTTGTAATTGTGCAATAGTAAGTCAAAAAATTCAAGATGAAGTAGAACATTTTTAACATTTCTACTAGTTCATTAACGGTATTTATTCTACTTGGTATAATTAAATAGTAATTAAATATAAAATTGTAGAATGATAAAACTGCCTAATTATATTATGTATTTTATATAACATGTCATGTGTGTTTAGACAGTAACAGGATAATAACTTAAATCCTAACTCAATTAAAAAAATGCTTTGGATCTGACAGACCCCGCGAGATTCAAGTCCAATCCAATCGAATCCAGTGGTAAAACCTATTTTAAATATTTGATGAATAATAATTAATCGAGTCCTGTTCCGTGTACGTCTACGCTTTTATCAGATCCTCGAGGGAATTATAAATTCGATTCGTTCATATTATATTTATATTGTATGCGTGTGTGATTGTGTGCAGATAAAACCGGAATCATCTGATAAATAGCCGTGAATTTGTTAATCCTTTTGAAATAGAGATAGACGTGTCATTCAATAAATAAAATACACATACATATACACACACACAGCAAAGGCCGCATGCATACGCTTATATAATCATACTCGTTCGAGCATAGTGGAAGCCCGCAGTCCGCTCTACTCTCACAATCCTATTCATTGCATTGCCTCCAACGAAAATAGAAACATCTTTAATTCATTGCCAAAGTACAGTTGCAATTTACGACGCAATTATATAATATACACTTGTGCGGGG
>JAFMTC010000002.1:194377-248719 GCA_018845635.1 Nicrophorus orbicollis | reverse complement strand
AAATAAATTAAAAAAAAAAAAAAAAAATTTGCACTACTGTTTTTTCTTTAAAAAGAAATACTACAAAATTTGACTATGAAACTTATTCTTTAAAATAGTACTTTCATACTATGTGTGCATTTAACAAGTAACCAATAGTGTTTTAATTAAAAAAAGCAGAAACTATTGCTCATAAAAGACGATATAACTTATTGGCCAATCAAACATATTTACTTTCGATATTGTATATATCTTGATACATTTGGGATATTCAATGAACAAACATATTTTTCATTTTTTTTGAAGCAATAATGTTAAAACTATAAAATATTTATGTATAAACGACACATTGTTATTTTAATATCACATCATTAATATGTATGTATTATTTAGATTAGGTGTAGTGATATCAAAATAAAAAACATTTTAAACTTATATTTTCGACTCATAATACAGAGGTTTGAGTCCTTCAAGTTATGGTGTTTTTTTTCATTCTTATAACACATGCATATGAACATTTGGTAAAGAAGTAGTTTGTTTATAATTGTGATATCAATGCTAATTATTCTAGAAATTTACTTAAGTGTAATTCAATTTATCTTACCTTTTCACAAATTCTACTTAAATATAAAATGAGCTGTCTATGCTCAAGAAAATAATGTTACATTTGGAATTCCCAATGGGAATAGAATGTTATTTACGTAGTCGTGGATCCTATATCCACATTATAAATTGCGCACAATAAACGGAAGTATTAAATCTGTACATGTTCGCAGCTAGTATGATCAAGACAGGAAATGGTAAATGTTTCAATCGTATCAGGGACAAAAGTGAGCGACATGAAAGACGATGTGCGACACAACATAATCCAATCGAATCCAATCCGATAACGGACAACAGGCAGCATCGTAAACTCACATTGATATGGATTATGTCGTTTGAAAACGATAGAAAAATCACGTGTAATTACAATTCCCGTTGTTATCTCCCTATGAAATTTGATCTTTCCGGGGCGAATCGAAATAAATCTAGAAACATTCGAAGGATAAACGGAGATTTGCGGAGAGGAGGCGATTGGAAAGACAGAAAGATGCAGAGAGATATGAAATGCTAAAGAGTGAGAAAGGATGAGAGAGAGAGAGAGGGTGAAAGATGCATTTTATTGCAGATATGTGTATGTATGCACACACCGGGTCGCGTATCGCATATCGCGCTGAGCATATTGCAGCTCGTTACTCGACTTTTAACTGATGAAACGCAACGCGAGGCGAGAAAGCCTTTAGTGCTTGTAGGAGTCGGGACGGAATTCAACTGACATTCCTTTATGCTCCTTTGCTAAGATTATTTTTGTCTGCTCTTATTTTAATCGACTCGGAAAAGTCCGGTTCGAATCCGCAATTAATTTGCATTAAACAACTTAGGTGTTCAAGATTATTATACCTCAGGATCTTTCCAACTTGAAATCATTTTATTTCCTTGATGTAAATTTTAAAACTGTCATGCAATCTATTACTACAACTACAACTACAAAAAATAAACTCATACTATAAAAAAAGATGAAATATAAAGGAAAATAATGGGCCTTCATCTGCTCATTATTTTCCAATCCTCGAATACGGTTTCCCCCTTCTCTCCCAATGTCGGAACCTTTTTCTGTAAAGTCTCTCCGTATACGAGCGTTCCTACCTTCGTATCTTCACCAGGATCCGCCATCTAAACCATAACGAATGACCTCCTCTATTCCAAAACTAAAATTGTTCCAGTCCTCGATAGATACCTCTCCCTTTCCCTTAAAGTCATCTCAAAAGACTCCAATTTATACTCTCTCTCCAAATTTTGTATCCCTCGAGATCCATTAAACCGTCCTAAATATAAGTAGCCTATACAAACCCTATTCTAGTATATATTAGCGGTATTTATATTTAAAATATCAAAGACATATATATTTCTATTTACATACATATTTATAAGATAAACTATATAGAGTAAAAATTAAAAATAATTATCTGTAGTAACAAGATTGAAGAACAAACTAAGAAGACGATGAAGCATCAGTTAATCTAGTCGATATATGTTGACAATATGTATAACAGTAAACAAAAATTACTCCCAATGTGTGGTTCTACACTGTCTTATAGTTAAATCTAGTAAACTAATTAGAATCATATTTATGTAAATTATACAGAATTTTGAATATTCATGATTTAATATTTTTACTTACTTTTATCGAAGAATAAAAATATTAAATTGCTGTTGGTAAATATACAAAAAGATGGAGAAAAACTTGGAAAGCATTCGCTATTGAGCAACGTATTTTGAGTTACGTGCTTGGAACTTGGAACAAATTGTGAATAAATAGAGAGGGTCAAGTCGCAATAACTCTCTCAAAGGATCGCGCCTTGACCCAAAGGCAGGCCGCTTCTCACTAACATTCTGCACATTCATATACATCATATGCAATATTCAATATTTCACTTTTGCGAATACTCCAAATGCCACGTCACACCGGAGGACATAAACGAAAACGAACTAAAAAAAAACATACATGAGAGATGTTTATTTTTATTCCTACATAAGAAAAAAAAACATTTAATTAATATCGACCTCAACTATAAATTACTAATCGTTCGATTCTTACTAAGCAGATTATTTGAGGTAAGTTTGGCGTGTTTAATCGCTCAATTAGATTTCGCACAGTCATCATGTAGAAAACACGGTAAGTATTTTTTCGTAATTAAACGTTAAGCGTAAATTTCAATTAGAATGTAAATTTTCGTTCGTGTACTAAATACATTCGTTTCATTGCAAAAATAGTAAAACTAAATGGAACAGAGAGCAAGATGATGTACTGAAAGAGGTTGGTAATGAGAGTTATTCAAGCATGTACCATCAAGAGGTGTTGGAAACAAAATTTACATTATGCTGGATATGTAATATCTTTATAAATATACAACATATCATTAAAAGGACATTAAGTAAATTATTTGATTATTGGCTTGTATATGGGAAACTTAACAGTATCTTTATTTTTAAATATTTTTCTGAACTTGCAAATTATAATGGCAAAATCATAATATTTGCTATGCATTTATAGTTTGGTATCACAGTAACTCTTATAAGACTTCTAATATGAATCAATCTATCATAAAATATTAACTTATTAAATAATTGTAACTGCCAATAATCAATTCATTACATGTTATTGTCAAGTTGTAAATTCAAAATAAAATATTTTAAAAAAATCGAATTTTATTTATATAAAACAAGAATAATAGTTTCTTGTTAATTGTGTTTATTTAACCCCTTGAGTCCCGATTTATTTGATTTTTTTTAACACATTGAACGTATTTAATTTTACTGTAATATCATGGTTAATACATTTACTTTATAAACATAACCAAAATAAAATTTTATTCAGAAAACAATACAAGATTGATTAAGATGAACATACAAATTAAATTTTAATAATTTTGAACAGTGTAAAACTTTTCAAAGCAGCTTGATAGATGCAAAAGTACTTTGCATTATTTGCATTGCCAGGTATAACAAACGTGGCATCTTTTCGTAGGATGCTGCTTTGAGTCAGTTTAAGGAATATTTTCCTGAAACTTTCCCCAATTTTTCGCCTGTAAACGAAGCAGCGTATTGCTAATTGAGGGACGCCCACGACGGTTATAATTCGGCAAAGACACTTGCTCCAATGATTGTTCAGCGATTCCTATACTATAAGACACAATTCCTGTTCTACTCGAGGAATTGATTTTCGTAAGGAGAACATATGCATTGAAAATTGCCATGTCCAAGAAATAACAGTCCATCGTCTGTAATTTTGGTTATTCATGTCGATGACGAGTCTCACTCGTCAAATGTACCCAAAGGGTTAAGTATATTCATTCCCTGAATTATTCATGGGCGGAAAGATCAATGGTCGATAGCCCTTAATTAAATGTAACGTTTTTTCTTTATTACCTAAATTTTTTTTTTCAAAAATAATATTTATTATATCAATTTTATATAATTTAAATAATGCTTCTTAATGTACTTTGAATCTGTTTCTCATCATTTCAACATATCTTCTATTGCGCCGGTAGATTGTTTCTTTTCTGTTACCTCCTCTTCTACTGGCAAACTCTGCATAATAACTTCTTTCTGTACGACACAACGCAACTCCATAAGTTCTTCGGTGGTCAGCTCTTAGTTGTGCTCTTCCATACAGCTGGACGAAATCGTTGTTAATCACCTCCAGAAACATGATTTTAGCCAAAGACTTTTACAGCAAACAAAAATTATAGTTATAAAATATAGTCTGTTATAATTACACATAATATATCTACAAAAGATTTGAAAATGATACACAATCCGGTACTCGATAAGTAAGTCATTTTTGTTACAATTTATTTCATTCGTTAATCGAAATCCTCGTTAAGCGAAGTTCCACCGTATTGTGTCTGTGACTGTTGCAATAAATGTTATTATGTATACAGAAATATAGAAATCTAGTAAAATGCATGTGCTTTTTCCGTATTAAATTACGTACATGATTTCTGCGGTGATAATTAATAGAATATTAATGCGAAATATGAGAAGGGTGGAATGGTTTTAATTGGCAATGCAGATGCTGGCTTCGAGCATTGTGCGAGCGAGCGTTTACACGGCGAAGTTGCCACGCGAATTATGTAACGCGAGTTAATAATTTATTAAGTGGACATGCCATGTAAGGCGACAAGCAACATACAATCAAACTACCCATATAATGCGTACACACACACTCGCACACACACGGATGCACTGGCACACAACAACGGCAAACAACAGCAACAACAAACAACGAACAGTTCATTTCTTCGATCGTTTCGTTCCTCTTTATTGCATCTTTATCTTTATTACTTACGCGCGCTCGCGCCCGCCGCCAACGGTAACATCAAGAAAAGACTGTGAAGCAGAAGAAGAATAGTAAGAAGTATGTGATGACGGCATTCGATCGCCTCTTCAACAGATCCCAAACAAATCGAGCGCGGATGCGACATTTCGCCAGATTTCATTTTCGATTACGTAATAAATCGCATCATTATCGCGATAAACCATTTATGGAATAAGATTGATGATAATCACTTTGTTGAGACACACATTTATAATTGTTATTTTTTACACACACTAAAAAGACTCATAAGTATTTCATAAAATTGAGATGAAGTAGGATAAAAGAACATTTTGTGATAGTTGTAAAATAATTATAATGTTTTATTATTATAAGAATATGCTTTATTTTTATTTAGTACTGCTGCTATAAATATAATGTTCATGAAGATAAATTGTAATCCAAGGTATACATTTATTCTAAATTACAAAAACTACAAAGAAATATATAAACTCAACAAAATAGTAACAAAGAAATAAAAATAAAATATAATGCTACTGATCCAAAGGGCTATAGACTATTGGTCTTTCTGGCCTGGGTTTATAGTAATGGTTCTCCAAATGAATTTCTAGTCTCTTTTGATACTTAATAATGAAATATTACAGTCTACCGAATCATCACTTACTCTCGTACATATATATACTGTTATTAGAACATAGGTCGTTTTGGACTAAAAACCCATTTTTAAGATATTCTATATATAAAAATGTATACATTTTCCATTAACAAAAATAGCTAATTCAAGCAGAATATGAACATGGTGCAAACGTCATCAAACGATTAACCCCGGAGCCAAGCGTTGCCGACCACTGCGTTATGTTTTACAACTAAATAGTATATTGATTAAAGTGAGTTATTTAAATATAAAATACATTTAGTACTTTCAAACCCTTAAATTTTAATTAAATTGCAATTAAACAAATGTGCAAACTATTAAATTTATCTTACAATTTATATTTAGATCTTAAGACAACTTGTATAATATGTACTTAAATTTATTTCATAAACTAATTTCTTGAATATTTAAACTAGAGTCTGATTTATTTATTATATATAATACATTATTCAAAATTCAACTATAAATGACAATTAAAAACTAATTAAGAAACGTTACTTTAATTCTAATTAAAGCTTCCTTTACTTAACTATACCACCAGCAATATATATTAGCAATCCAATTAAAATGTATGTAATCAAAATATCAACTATAACTGGTAACTAGTAGGAAATAAATTAGACCAATTATACTATTTTCTTAAATAGCTAAAAAGTTATTCAATTAAGGTTTATTTTACTGATTTAATTGTTTAGACATAACAGTACATTTTCGTTTAAGAAAAGTAGCATTAAATAAATAGCAATTATCTAATGATAATTAGAATAAAAAATAATATTGTCTCTTTTAAACCTAAACTAAAACATAACAAATTCTAGTTATGACTTGCATTTGAAACGGTTTATTTATTTTCCCTTTGAAATTATCTTATTTTAATAGTACATAGCAAAATTGCACAAAGATAAAACTACAACTATTACTAAACGCATATACACAAGTTACTTTTGAAAAATATTGGACTGTTATAAATTGGGCTGTTGGTTATAAATTATCTGACAAATATTGGAACGTGAGTCAGATTATACTTTTCATCTTTTCTATGAAATATTTTAAGAAACGAGCAAATTTATATTAAATCCGTATCCGAACGTTCCTCCCTTCGCATCCTTACCAAGATCCGCCATTCAAACAACCCACACCATAACTCTCCGAATGACTTCTATTCTAAAACCAAAATTGTTCCAGTCCTCGATAGATACCTCTCCCTTTCCTTTAAATTAATGTCAAAAGAATCCAATTTATTCTCTCTCTCTCCAAATTTTGTATCCCTCGACATCCATCAACCCCTCCTAAATATAAATATCCCAGACATACCCTATTCCACTATCTGTTATCCCTATAATTATGTCCCTTCATTTCACAGAGACTGCTTTTTTTGTATAATGTTTTTTTTCTATCTTCTTTTTGTATATTTAGTTTCTACATTGTACACAATATTCATGGGCGGAAAGACCAATGGTCGATAGGCCTATTATGTTTGGTTTATATTTTGTTTTTTTTTTGTAGAATTATATTTTGTTTTTATAACTGGCCAATAAATTATATTATATTAATATTTATATTAAAAACCATTTTTATTTGTTGTTTGAAAACACTGCTTTGCTCATTAATAAAATATGTTCTTCAAAATCGACCCAATGTAACACTTTAAATAATATATAGTTTTTTTTATAAATGTTACGGCCCTATTTCTACACTTTTTCGTTACTTATCAGCTTTATTACTTTTATAGCTGACCGGAAAAATTGGTCAGCGGTGGCGTTTGAACCAGCACCTTTCGCATTTGATTTTTGTGATGCAGGGAATCTTAAACACTCGGCTTAGAGTTGCCCCAAATAATATATAGTTAATAATATAAAAAACTTAATACACAGGACTATTGATCGCAGTCTATATGAAGTTAACAAACATATTATTAGTATTCAACTACTTCGGTAAACAAATGTAGTTGAGAATATTCTGGTAGTTTAAATCTATTTAAATAGATGCAACTAAGTTATTTGTGATATTCGCATTAAGGGTACAAGTAGCTTACGATTCGTATTACGGTTATTTTGCAGCTAATATCGTACAAGATCTACATTAGAGTATGTTTGTAATTAAAGCAATGAAGAATCAAGAACGTATGGTTATGGTGATATCACATCTAAATGTTGGTATTCTATAGAAGCCTATTGAAATGTTGGAGGAACAAGTTATTGTAATTACCGTCTCTGGTAATTAGGCCTCAATTCCTCGAAGAAAACAGTATTCTAAAATTTACTCAGAACCGTGTTCGAATGCGATTCCTCTTCCTGTTTCTGTCGGTCGGACTCGTACACGATCTCCTTTCAGCATAATAAAAAAATAAATGAATAAAATAAAATATTCGGTCGCGTGCCGGCCATTACGTGGCGTAACTAACTACCTTTTGCTTTGATTATAAATGGCACTACTGCTTTCCTATCCTATACTATCCTATCCTCTCCTCATCTCTCCTCTCTTTCCCTCGCGCCTCACACAACACTAATCCGCTTCTATTCTTTTCCACTCTATTGTATTCTTATTTCATTTACGTCCACTTATGCCACCCATTCCAGACTTTATTATACCCACATCAAAAGCTCGGCTACCAACAAAACAATCAAGCGCGAGCAAAAGCCAAACGAAAAATGGAACAGAAGGAAAGCTATTAATTGAATATGCCTCAAAGTCCATTCATTGCGGAGATATCTTATTAATACCCGAGATCTGTCACATCGTGAAGTGAAAATGCCGTTGCGAAATGGCAGCGCGACGCGATAACAATAAATCGTTATTAAAATTATTTTGCGCAACTTTCCAAGGAAGTCCGAACGCACATTAACCGAGTCCCATTTTTATCCGCAGCATTGTGAGTGAGGTGCCTGCATAGAAATCAGCCTCCTACGCAAATGCAACTTCATTTTCATTATAATCGACAAGATTACATTTCTTCGTACGATTCGTACTTTTTTTTCCCTCTCGATTGAAGTAGTCCAGAAGCTGCAACAAAAATAAAAATAAGTGCATTGAACGCCCACGGCTTCAATCTTGGTAGTAGCCAACACCCTCTCATTGAAAGACCCCAGACACAATCGAGATTCGAATCTGGATCGCAATTGGGATTCGTATTGATATTCCTATGGAGGAGAAACGGTGTCGGTAGGAAATACCATCAATTACTGCGGACGGATCGGAATGGAAATGGTCTATACGTAAATAATTAATAGACTCAGAATTGAAACATCATAAATTAATTGGAATGATTTATATGCATTGTCTTGCAACGGCAATTCCTTCGCTTCTGTTCCTCCTTTTTCGAACATGAAGAGAAAACATACTATTAGAAGATGATCATACGGACAATAGAACTATCGTTTAAGTATAGAGGCGTTAAATACCAAAATAATGATAAATATCTAACCAATCTCCATCAATCAATCAAACAGTTTGCGCAACAGGAAAAATCCCATAACTTAATGTTTAATATAGAAACGCAACCGAGAAGAGAAATCTCATTTTACTCAGAGGGAAGCGGAAAGCAAAAAAAAATCCTGTGGTCGGGTAAATGAGAAATCAATTGTTCAAACTAGAAATGAAAAAAAAATGTATTCGTTTAGCCGTCCGTATTTATATTGGAAATAATCCGTTACGATTAGTAATTCGGTTTTGGCATTTGGAAACAAAAGAAACAAAACGTCGGCTACGACAAAACAAAAGAAAGGCTGCATTGGAAGACCGTTATTTCGGTTTTGCTCTTGCGGAAATTGATTTTAAAAAATTTCTCAATTCCACTCCACTTGCTTCATTTGTTTTATTTGTTTTTTCTCTTCCAATCGACGCTGTAAACCATTGCCCAGTCGAACAGCGCTACTCATAATACCACTTATGCAATGATAAATTGTTATGCAAGGTGCTATTGACCTTTTGGGCATTGTGCATCTATTCATCGCCGAAGCGCATTTAATTTTCTATTACGCAAATTATTAAAAGAAATCGAGTAACAATCATCAAGTGTTTGTTTACTTGCTGCAATAGTTGATGAGCGATTTCATTGTTGGGAAATTACAATTGTTATTCACTGCAAATTAAGATATCCAATTTACCTAATTGATCAATGAAATGTTTAGATATTAACGTTAAATTGTTCTTGAAAAAGTAGCTTTAACCAATTTTGTTGGTTAATAACAACCAACGATTATACTAAATATATTTACTTATAATTTAGATCGATAATATATTATTCACATGTTTAACATGCAATTATGAATATACTATAATTTATTAAAGAGAAATAGTGCCGTAATTTGCACCTTGTACATTTGCAACATGTTTGGTATTTTAGATATACGTTATCTTCGTAACTTGGATTCCTAATTGTTGCACGTTAACTATTTAGTAGCCTTCGTTTATGAAAGTAGAATACAACTTTTTTTTAATAAAACTAGAAATTATACAGTATCGAAGATTTAATATTCGATTTCATTTTGCAATAATAATTGGATACATTCACTTAGAAAATAAGAAGTCTTCATTTTTGTTCGTATCCAAAAAACGTAACTCATATATTTTTTTCTTGATGTATTAGGTTATTAATTGTATTTTGACTAACTTAATTAATAATTAAATATAGTTAATTATATTTAATTAATAATTAAATTATAGTTAATATTATATAAAAGCTATGCTCGTTTTGTTGAAACATCAGAATATTATCAAAATTAAAAAAAAAACGTTAAAGTCAATACTATTTACTTATCTATAGTTATTAAACTACCTAAAAAATGACTGAATTATTAAATTACAAATTAATATATAAAAGAAAATTTATAATAATTAATAATGAGATTTTACCATTTATGAAACATTAATAATGTTGCTTGTTTTGAACACTGCAGTCGAATATTTTTTTAACTTTATTTTATTTGTTTATTCTTTTGTTATTTCATTTTTCTATTGGACCAATTAATTTATTTTAGAATACATTGTTAAGTATCTAATGTGTAAGACTTAAATCGATAGCCCTCCGGTCATTTTTTAAAATTTTATTTTATTTGATTTAATTATGTACTAGAAATTCAATTATTGTAAGAATTATCATCAATTTTATTATATTTAAGACCTATTATTCAAATTGTATTAGAATAAAATACAGATTAACTAATTTTAATTAATACAGTAATGACTTGTATAGTTCTGTTCTGCCAATATTCAGCGCTGTATGCAACTGAGAGAACCGAGTATTTTAAAAATGAATAAAAATTATCAGTACTAGAAAAAAATACTTATAAAATTCGCACTGATTGAAGCCACACTATGCTATTGCTATACTTTGTGTTACAAAAGCTAGTGGCGCGTTACCTTGTAGATAACTATATATGATTGTAAAACATGTAAACAATATCCATATAAGAAGTGAATACCTTCACCCGTAGCTTGATTGTAATGCAAGAAAACAATCTCTATATTATATATCTCCATATAACATTATATGAAATACAAAATACGGAGTGAGGCCCACAGATTTGAAATTTTCTAAACGCGCGTGGAATCCTGCATAGTTATGTTATGAAAAGACCTAACCTAATGTCAGTATGAGAATAATAAATTGTAACAAAAATGACTCGCTTAACCGTGCTACAACATTTTCAAAATGTGTGTACACTCATTATGTATATTTTTGAATATATTTACCATCTTCGATGTTTTTCTCATCTTAGCATCAAGTCTTTGCCGAAGATCCTGATCTAGCGATGAATAACAATGATATCGATACGCTTATGGAAGAGCACAGAAAAAGCTGACCACTGATATCTAATGAAGTTACTTTGTGTCTTACAGAAATAACGTTTGGAGGTAGCAGTAATAAAAGAAATGCTGAAATCATTGCGTTGTAGATCAACAAGCTTTTCCCAATAAGACAGTAGCTTTGCACGCTAAAATGTATATAACGATAAAACTATGTCGCTTTTCTACCATATTTCAAATTGTCGGCAAGAACAAATTCCTCTAGATGATTTCTAGTTAAAAAGAATAAAGTTTGTATCATAAATTATAATTACAGTGGTACCTCGGCATACGAGTTTATTCGTTCCGCAACCTTACTCGTATGTCAAATTGCTCGTATCTCAAAGCAATGTTTTGTAAATGTACAAAAAGCAAAAAACGTGAACCCAACTTATCAAAAATGTTTCGAAAACGAGGAAAACTAGCACACCGACTGAGGTTTAGTCTGAGGTGGGAGAAACTGTTGGTGTCATCTGCAGCGGTGTAGTGTGCGATTCCTCGTATCTCAAATCTTGCTCTCATCTCAAAGCAAAATATCGCTCACTCGTATCTCAAAACACTCGTATAAAAAAAATCTAAAATCGTATTCCGGGTTAGTTTATTCCGTGTTAGAAGAAAAGATGATGTGAATTAAGTTGGTAATGTTTTTAATTTAATTTTCTATTACGAGTGAAAATTAGAAAATTTTGGAATGGATTTTAGCCCTTCAAATCTCTTTCATTGTATATTTTTTTTAAAATAATTTCATTATTATATTATTATTAATGTATAGCTTGCTTTTACAATAAAAAATATTAATTTATGTACACATTTAGATATTTTTTATTAATAGAAATAAAAGAAATATAACATTATTAAATTGTTTTATGTAACAATCAATTGCAAAAAAAGTGATTTGTCAATAAATCAGAAGTTTACATTCTTGCTCAGATGCGTGGTACAGGTAATTGTAATAAATGCATTCGGTAATGAGAGCAAATTATAATTGCATTTATTTGAATTTAATTATATACAATTTAGTAATTGCGTCGTAATCAATTGCATCTAGATGTCTGAAATGTGAAATAATCCCGTATCAATGGTGAGCTGTATACGAACACAATGAGTGGACAGAAAGATGGAAGGATCGGATCGGTAGGCAAATAAGGTATCAATCAATTTGTGCACATGCACATCTATTATACGTTTAATGTAAATATTCAAGGAATCGATGCGAACCGATGCATACATAAAACGTTAATAAAAAAATTGATAGGTTTTGATTGGCACTTAAGTGGATCGTTTCAGTTCGTACGAACTAGATAACAGCGGCCAAGATTTCCTTAATTATCTATAGGTTTTATGCGAGAAACATTCCGAGATTGATTACGCTCTCTTCTTTGATAAAAGTAATGGGAAATTAAAAATTTCATTCAAATTGAAGATTCGCATCAGTGAAATGTTCTTACATACAAACGTGTGTAGTCTTCGACATTCGATCCGAGAGAATCTAGAGGACAGTTGGTATTTACATCTCATACATTATTAATTTAATTCGTTAATTGAATCGCAGATCGTTATTTGTCCTTTCTGCTTCGAAAAGTGTTTAGTTTTTTATAGATGAATTATATTTTATTGTTAATTTGATTTATCACTAGAGAATCAATTGGAATCTCGCATAATGGGTGACGTGGACAGCCAATAGCTGTTCCTTGAAACTTTAGAACATGCAATAACAAATTAGCAAAAAAAATAATTTAAATAGGCCAGTACTTTACGAATGTTTATATATTTTTCTATAAATAAACGTTATAATATATATAATTTAGTAACCAGTGCAAACAAAAAATAATTCTAAATATAAATAATAATAACTAAAATAAGGTGATTCAAAATAAATAAAAAATACTTAATTCTAAATGAACAAAATAACAATAAAAACAATAACAAATAAAACATAATATTATTATGAAAGAAGAACAATCATTTAACTATATACAAACAATGGAGAAACTAAATGATCACTACTGTATTAATTACATAAGAAGAAGAAAACAATAAAAAATATGCAGCCTCTGGCAAAGGGAAGGAACATAATTATAAGGACGATAGATGCTGGTAAGTGTAGGATAGTTATATTTTGGAGGGGTTGATGGATCTAGAGGGATACAACATTTGGAGAGAGAGGATACATTTGAGTCTTTTGAGATGAATTTAAGGGAATGGGAGGTATCTATCGAGGACTGGAACAATTTTGGTTTTGGAATAGAGGAGGTCATACGAAGTGTTATGGAGCGGGTTATTTGGATAGAGAATCCTGGTAAGGATACGAAGAGAGGAACGTTCGGATACGGAGAGACTTTTCAAAACAGGGTTCCGAAATTGGGACAGAAGGGGGAAACCATATTCAAAGATTGGACGACAGATAGATTTGTAGATGGATGTTTTACATTTGATGGATATTGCAGAACTACAGAATGTTAAGGATCGGAAGTGACGGGAGTTAAGGTTAAGTTTTGGATCTAGCAGGATTCTTAGGTATTTCACGGAGGGCGACTGGTAGATTTACCAAAAGTAATATGGGGAGAAGATGATGTAATGCGGTGGTAGGGAACTAAAAGTTTTGTTTTAGAAGGATTTATTTTTAGGCGCCATTTGTTGAACCAGGTAAATTTTATATTATCTTGTTTTATATTAGTTTATATCGGGAAAATTGTTTCACTATACGAGCATAAGTGCGGAAATTCTAGAACGAATTATGTTCGTTAAGCGAGGTTCTACTGTAACTATAACATTTATTTTAAAATTGCTCATATCGTTACATTTTTTAGAGACATACAGATGTAAATGAATATAATTAATTATTGATATTAAATATACAGTGGTACCTCGATATACGAGTGCCCTAATATACGAGTGTTTTGAGATACGAGCGTCCGAGCGAGCGATATTTTGCTTTGAGATGAGAGCAACATTTGAGAACCGAGGAATCGCACATAACACCGCAACACACGACCCGTGCTTTGAGATACGAGCAAGGTTACGGAACGAATTAAACTCGTATGTCGAGGTACCACTGTACTTGTTTTACTCAAGTCATAGGTATTGAAATACAATTAATTAAATTTATATTATTTCTTATAAAGAAGTTTGTGGGTACTTTTTATAATTGATTACGTTGAGCAATCCTCTATAATTCAATATTACAAAGCAATATTTTAGAAATTGCAAACGGGAAGCAGCGTTGAAATGTATTATTTGCATGTGGATAGTAGGAGATATATCAATGAATGAAGACTTTCCAAAGAAATTGGAATTGCGGGAACAATCATAGGCAGATATCAATTGACACTTCGCGGCGGTTTCTGTGTTTATTGATATCGCGTGATTCATAATTTCCGCGAGCGGAAAGCTTTATTGTTCTCGCCGGACACACCTTTTCTATTTCTGTATATTTTATTAAACGGCCGATCATAAATTGATACCACTTTTAACGGGAATTGTTTTCGTGAGCGAAAAATTTTCCAACATGCAACACACACTCGATACATTTACGTATACGTACACCACGAACAGACGGCCTTTTTTGTATGTATATATATATATATACAATTTTCCTCTTTTTACATCTTCTTCCTCGCTCTTTCACTCGATCTCCATGTATATATGTGCACTATTTCAACGGCAAATATTATTTGAACAATATATGGGATGTTGTTTCGCGTTTTGCACGATTGCTATGTTAAATATGTTTTGTTTCATGATTTATGGTTGCTGCAATCTGAGTCTATTTATCAACTACCACTTTCTATCCAAATCCGAGCCTAAAACGCCCTTCGACATACATTACATTTCTCGGGTTATATACGTGAAATAAAATAATTACCGTACGTTTCACTGTTTTCCGTTGCTCAATTAACATTTATACTCTACATGTAAATATGAACTCGGGTGCATATGTGCAATTTCATATTTTATCTGGTGAAGGGGATCACTCTACTTCACTCCTTTCAGAGAATTCATAAAGCAATCAGTAATATTTTTTGTTTGTTTTAACAGTTATAATAATGAACTTCGAATGTGTACAACTATTCCATAATAATTAAATATAATTTTTAATAAAAATTATTACTTCATCATAATAAATCTAATTAAACCAACTTATCGACTAATTGAGTGGGTAATTAACGCAATACTGAGATAGTTATTTTTATTTCAATTTTTTGTTTGAATTGCAACTCATAAAAAAAAATTCTCAGGCTTTATTTAAGTCGACATTAAAACATTAATAGAATTATGATGTAAAATAAAATAATATTTAATATTTTTGCCCAATTTATGGCTAACAAAGATCTTTATTATTATTATTCAGTGCTCCAAATTATTATTTTTGCTCCAAATTAGGTCTGATATAAAAAATCAATTTACGAATATTAAACTAAAATATTATATAATACAATGCTATAAATAACACAAATTAGAAACTTAATTAGATGAACTACTTTAACTTTCATGTTTAACTTCAATGTTTACATTATTCCTAAAATTTAGTGGATGTTAATTATGTATATTATTGCTACATAAATGCATAAAATATCAGTACTTTATCACATTAATCCAATTTGTATTTTTTTAATAATATAATGTTAATGTTGTTTCTGGTATTGCCAATTCTGAATATATATAAATTCTATAATAGAAATTATATTTTTATTAAGTTTATTGTAATTAATTATTAATAAACAAAAGCAAATTAGAGGGCGGTTTTGTTACATGGCACGGTTGTCATAAAGTTCATTTTTGGTTTTCTAGATTGAACGTCATTCAATCTATTCACAGTTGATTTACTTATTTGTGTTGACTATTTTTTATATTCTTCTCAATTTTAATTGTAACATACAATACAATATTAGCTTATAGTTCATACAGAAAAGGATCTAAAATATAATTCTATAGCACAAAAATGTGATGTGTTTGAAATGGGGTTGGTTATCACATCTCTTGGAGCATTGTTATTAGTCATGGTAAATTTATTCCAAGCAGATTTAAAATTAATAACATTTCATTTAAATGCAAGCAATTGGTACATGAAATTTTCATTCCAAATATCCAAAGCACATTGACTTAGCGCTAATAGTTGAGACGTGGCAATATCGTACATCCAAATTGTGATATTTTGTATGTAATGTAAGTATGTTAATTTGATGGCGGTATAGTTTGTTCATATATATATATATATGTATTTTACTATGAATAACAATAACAAAGCAAAAAGACTTCATTTTCTATTATCAAATTACATTTTATTTTCATGTGATTGTATTATTTGGTATATTCATTTGATACTTTAATATTTACTTTTACCTGTAAATGGGAATTGCACTAGATTTTAATAACTAATAGTTGATGGTAATTTGATTCATATTGTCTATTACGCATAGTGTTGATGATTTACGAATACATTGGTATCTCATCCAAATTATGGTATTTTGTATGTAAAATTTTACAAAAAAAAGTAAATGTAGATCTCTCACATATGTAGTTCACTATGAATAATAATAACAAGGCAGAAAGACTTCATCTTCTATTATCAAATTACATATTATTTTCATATGTTTATAAATGTTAGCCTATATTATTTGGTGCATTACACTTTTTTGGTACATTAATATTTACTTTTGCCGGCAAAAGGAAATTCCAATAGATTTTAAGTAATAGTTGTTGGTAATTTGATTCATATTGTATATATGATTGACGAATACGTTGGTATCTTTAAACAATGTCTTTTAACTTTCTATTATCATTTAATTAGAATCTGATTATAACATGGTCATATAGAAAAAAAGTTCTTTGTAGGTTATACTCAAAAACTCTCACTTGGTTCAGTTTCTCAATGCTGATTATATTAATTACCGCGATTTTTGTTCGTCGTTCGCGGCGCTCACGTAATTAAACTTATCGCCGATTTAATTAGCAATTTCTCGTGTGCCCGAATATGGAACACGTTCAATCTAACTTTTCGGATTTTCCTCTCGTGTTCCTCCTTTTCGCCTGTTTAGTGTATATTAAAAATAAAAAAGACGCGAGTACCGTTCGCTTCGATCGTAACCAAGAAAGGAATATAGGAAGAGGACGAAGATGGAAACGACGATTCAATGGCAAAACGATTTCCTAATAATAATTACGCGAGAGTTTATCATCTCCAAGGATCATTGTAACTGGCACATACAAACACATTTTTGTTTTGCTTCTCTGGCATTGAAAATGGGGAGCGTGAACAAAACAGGCTTCGATTTTTCTTCGCCCAGTTTCTGTTCGCCCCCCGAGGATAATGTTTATCTTAAAGTCGAGGAAGAGAGAACAGCGTCGAGCGAGATAATTAATTGCCTTGAAATTAACGTGTGCCAGAGAGAACTGTATCTCTTCGGTCGCCTTTCTTCTCCCAGAAGCGAGTCCACTTCTAGCATTTATTTAACATTTCATAAAATCGTATTGTCCCTGTTCAACTACACTCTTTTCCACTATTTTCTGCTGCAATCTATAAACGGAGACTTCCGGAAGCCACCCATGAACACGATGTTCACGTGTCTCACATGTACTACCTATGATCCATTGTTAAAGGTTGTAGTCACGAGGACTTTGTTGCTGCCACCATATCCATTATCGGCTCTCCACATCTAATCACACAAATTAATGTTTGAAAGCGGTCGAATGAAAGAAGATAAAGAAGGATAATAATAGAAAAAAAAAGAGAACACACAGTCAACCAGAGATTCACTTTCTTTCTGTTCTTCTTTTAATTTATTTGTTTAAGCGTAAAGAAGAAGCGATTTTCGGGTAGGGCTCCGAGGAATCAATTGTGGTAGCACAAAGGGCCTCCAATCGGACACGCACTCGGGTGGGTTATTCTCTTCAAATGACTTTACATTTTAGCGTTTCTTTATTCTTTCCTGCTCCTCGCCTCATTTTCTTTCGTCCTAATTTGATTGATAAAACTTAATCTTGGGACAAGGCGCGCGTCACGCTTCGTGCAGGAAACGAAAAACTGGAATCTCTCCTCTCTTAGTTTACTCAGAAGAAACAATGAGTATAAATATAAATGCACCGAGAGATTCAATTTCCGCACAAAACAATGGGCCGGATCCAGTTTCCACGGGGATTTTGTTTTTCGCGAGCGATTGTCACCGAGAGGAAGGATATAAGACAAGAGTCGCCTTTCCAGATTAAAGTTACACTTGAAATCCTGTATTTCCTTTCTAGATGAAACAAAACATACGGATTAAATTAAATGAAATCTTACAAGAAAAAATCACACCTTGCAACAATATATAATTGCATATATATTACAAAAAGTAACGCAAGTTACGATATTTAATAAAAAATATAATTAAAATTAATATAAGGGTGTGTCTAATAATCAATGTATTACAGTAATACATAAAAGTTTGACAAAAAATAATTAAAGTAACTTTTGCAAGCTACAATAACAAGTTTCACATGTATGTTGTTATTTAGATATTTAGTTGAAAAATTTTAATACAAAATGTTCATAATAATTATATTTATTGTTACAGTCACATGAAAAATTTAAATAACACAATATTTTTTTAATTTCCTCCAATAGAAAATATTATTAATAATAATAATTATTATTATTGAAACAATAATTACAAAAAAACCTTAATACAAACAAAGAGGTTTTTCTATATGTAATTATTAAAATATATTGACATAAACAATATGATTGACATTAGGATTTGTATGTATAAGCCACCATGATTTGACTAATACCACTTTCAATAGATCATTATAGTTAGTTGTTGTTTTTATAGCAATAGGTAGATTACAATTAAGAAATTTAGAACATATGAAAAACCAGGTAGTCAAAGTCCGAGACAGCTGTCACTATTCTGGTACTGCTTGGCAGCTGTCATTGATCATAGACGTAATTAGTTTCATAATACTATGTCCAAAATCAAATAAAAATATTTATAGTAGTATTTAAATGCTGTTTATAATACAATGAATTCTGCAATAAATTCAATAAGTTTCATATTATTATATATTTCCATTACATAGCATACTATATAGAAATACCTAAGAGTTTGATTTTAAAATAACAAAAAATACAAAATTTTAATTTAAAAAAGTAACGAGACACAAAACTGATTGAATTAACAGCGCTTACTAAAGATTTTCAGCCCTAGGATATATTTAACGAATTATCTTTTTAAAATAATTTTGTACATATTTTTTGTTTATAACGTCTGTTTTTATTTACAATCTATTTTATAACAAAACATTTAGTAAATGGTGTAACGGTTAACAAATGACGAATTAATATTAGATATCGCCCACTGGCGGTTTCCCTTAATTGCTAATTAGATGTTAAATCTCATTGGAAGATTCAGTAAATTACATCTCTTCAGTCGGTTAGTTGTTAAGCTATTATCAAGAATATTGATAGCTAAGTCATTTGGATGTTTTTCTAGCCTATTTTAGTATCTGCTAATATATTTCATAATGGCTTCCTCCACTGTTTCTATTTGAACATCCTCGTGTATTCTCCTGATTGTAATATACCATGCAACTCCTATGATTCTTCTTAGGCTTTTCGACTGGAATCTTTGTATAATAGCAATATTAGATTTGCTAGTACTTCCCCACACCTGAATTCCATAGATTCATACTGGTTTTAAAATTACCTTATAAATCAATAGCTTGTTTTCTTTTGAAATTTGTGAGTCTTCTCGTAGTAGCCAATACAGCTTCCTGGGCTCAATTTCAAGTTGATCTCCTGTTGCTTGGATGTGATCTTTCCAGGTTAATCTTCTATCCAGATGCATACCCAAATATTTAACTTTGTTATCTACCGATATAATTTTTCCGTTGATAGTCACTGATGGGCAGTAGTCTTTTCTCATGGTGTTGTATATATTTGATGCATTATTGATTAAAAAGACTAAGAAATATAACAATAATATTTCTTAGTGCTTTTAAATTATGATTTAAATTACAGAAATGTTCATGTTGAATCTCATGTAATAACCTTTTTATAATATTCAATACTGAATATACATAATGTATGTTGCTTTATATATATATATTTTGATTTAAATATTGGATTAAAAAGTTTAAATCCCTCAGTAAGAAATTATTTACAGGTACTTGCTCTAATATTGCAACAAATTTTTACGAAACATTTTTTTATTATATACGATCACACTTGATTCTTTATAAATAATTATTTGCTTATGACCTATGATATATAGCCATTTGCATCAAAAGCCATTTTTTGTATTTCATATTTTTTGTAATCGTTGTTGCAATAAATGTTATTAATATTATTTGTCTATTATAATTATTCATATATTTTTATTTTAAACCTTTTCTATGTAAACATAATTGTATAAAATACATTACATATTATAAAAAATGCACTAAAAAAAGTCTAGTTATTAATTGTTGACAAGGACATAAACTGTTTGATCATATTTATACATTTTTGTTAATATATAATTAAACTGTTTCTATTAATAACTTATTGTAAATATGAACCGTTTACAAAACAATGAGTGTTCTAGATATATCTGCGAACGCAATAAATCTCAAAGATTAATATTGTAAAAAGCTATTAATTTGCAAATCCAAGCTGTCATCTGCAGATATATCGAACGAGATGTAATATGATTTCTCTATAAAACTCTCATACATGTATAAATAAACTATCTGCAAATCAAATTAATTCTCCTGTGAGCGATGGATAGACATAATGCTATTTACACGTGTGTGCATGAACTGTGGTATTAGAGCCAAAGTAAAAGTTTGCATTTTTCGGCGTTCCTAGAATATAATTGAAATGGTTGGCAATAACAATAATTTTGAAATACTAAAGAGAGAAAGAGCGACGGAGAAATCCCGGGAGTTATTTATATGTAATATATTTTATGTTTTATCTGCTGGTGCGAGTTTGTATGTATGTGTTGTGTGTGTGTATGTGTGCGAATTTATTTATGTTCGGAATGTGGGTGATTAGCCTTTTGGTTTATTGTTGTGGGTGGCCGATACTTATTGCTTGTAGGGACTTCGATAACACCTTAACGTATTGCATTCAGATATTTCCTGGATTTTTCAGACGCTTTTCAGCCTACACACGTAAATACACTCAGTACTCGCATGGCATACACACAAAACGACCACGAATATTTACGATATGCGCTCCGGGTTTGCGTTGGAAAGAGAAAGATGGATGGACGGACGGAGCGTAGACCATACCTGCCCTGCCGCACAAGTGTGGACTTTCTAAATTGATTTTTTACCTACCGGAAGAAGAAAAGGAAAATCCACGAAACAATAACCGATCCCGATAAACGGTGAGAGGACGAGGGATGAGGAGAGAGGCAGACGGAAACGCGGAGCTATACAGGAATCAGTAATACAATAATAACAATAAGAGGCAGTCAATAAATGAGATACACACTACGTGATTAACGATTAATTATGTTTTATGTGCGTGTGGCCTGCCCGGTCTTGCTCTTGCGGACGTGGAAAGATCGGACTGGCAATGGCAGCAATAATGGTGAAATTTATTTCGATTGCCGATCTCGTCGGACGATAGTTTCGCATTAATTTCGTCCATAATAGAATACTGTACTTATCAAAAGTCATACATTTTAATATGCCAATGGTCCGGGAGGAGAGAGAAGTGGATTAGAAGAGATGAGGATGCTGGGCAAATGCAAGAAAGGCCGACCACCGCCGCCGCCTTCTTACTTCGATCAGATAAAACTTCACTTGCCGGTGGTTCGCCTCTTCGCTTTTTTTGTTCCTTCATTTTTTTTATTCCTCTTTCCTTTCGTTTCATCTTAGCCTTCCTCTATTCTCTTTTCTTCTCATCCGTGTGAAGAATAATATCGATATTATAAATGGACTCGAAACGATAATATATTATATTCTGAATATTAACAAATACCTCGCAACTATAATGAATTGTAACTATAATCTTCTACCACGAATTATCCACAGATTACATCCCGAGACATTTTATTATTAATCACATAATCATGCAACATATCGAGAGCAGTTATCAAAATAATATATTTAAATAACACTTGAATAACACTTTTAGTTTAGCACACACTTAAATGAGATTTAAAGTGAGTAGATCTGATCTTAACTCTTCAATTAAACTTTAATTTTTGTTAATTTAGAATATTAATTTAGATTTTTAATCATTAGTTAATTGTACCGTATACTTTAGTTGACACAAATTCTTATATAAAATAGATTTTAATAAACAAACATTAAAAAGTTTAGGAAAAATAAGGTTAATGAATTTTATACTGAAATAGGAATAAAATAAAAAATAATGAGGTTGCAAAGTCAAAACCATTTAACTATCACTACTTATATATTGAACTATAAGAATTACTACTGAATAACATGGTTTATAAAATTATAAAGTAGTATTTTTTTATATAATAAATTAGGTAAATATAAGAAAAATTCGAGCAGTTATCAAAATAATATATTTAAATAACACTTGAATAACACTTTTAGTTTAGCATACACTTAAATGTGAATTAAAGTGAGTAGATCTGATCACAACTCTTCAATTAAACTTTAATTTATGTTAATTTAGAATATTAATTTAGATTTTTAATCAATAGTTAATTGTACCATATACTTTAGTTGACACAAATTCTTATATAAAATAGAATTTAATAAACAAACATTAAAAAGTTTAGCAAAAATAAGGTTAATGAATTTTATACTGAACTAGAATTAAAAAATCATGAGGTTGCTAAGTCAAAACCATTTAACTATCACTACTTATATATTGAACTATAAGAATTACTACTGAATAACATAGTTTATAAAATTACAAAGTAGTATTTTTTTATATCATAAATATAAGAAAAAATCGAATTTCTTTTGAATTTTCGATATTATATCTATATATTGTATTGTAAATATTTGTGGGATTATATAATTCTGTATTCATGGATGTATAACTCATTCCATAAAAAAGTGGAAAAATGTAAATTGTTAAATATATTTGTTTATTATTTCAATTTTAAAATGTATTGGTCTCTAATTAAATATATTATTATTAATAATTATTTTTTATTAAAATAGTGAACAAAATAATACACTATCCATATTTAATTATAAAAAAAGGAACAGAATTATTATCGTTGCTGCAAAGGGCTATAGATCATAGGTCTTTCTGCCCTAAATATATTATTTTCTTAAATATTTTGTTATTATTTGCAACACAAAAGACAATAAGGGTTGTGGAGAAATCACAGATTAGTGCATTTAATATTGCAAGGGAAAGGTTTTAGTAACTAGGAATCCCACTGTACCACGATTGATGATCCCTACACAAAGATTCCATTCCTCAAAAAAAAGAGTAATTATAATTGGTGTTAACATTATAATTTATGATACTGACTACTGCAGATAAATAATTAGTATCATCATTTTCTCGCAAGAATTATGTATGATTACATTCTCACAACTTTTTAATAATAATCGTGTAACGATAGTTATGAAAATGTCTATATACACGTATATTTACTTATTTAATAATGATTTTGACCTTTTGAAAACCGATAGTTTAAATGCAAGTTGCAGATGCCTGTGATCATATTCGTTTTTATTTGTTTCACTGTTTGCATAAGTGTTGAATTTTTTTTTGTAATAAAAGATTATATTAAAATGACCGAAAGAAGACTAATAAGTAATCCTCTGATAAAATTAGGGGTAATAATAATTAGTAAATAAAATATTTCAATTTTGATGAAATATTTTCGCAATTTCCTGGTTCTATTGTATTTTTTTTTCTTTCTTTCATTTGGTTTCAATAAAAATAAGTCAGTCACTTTGGTTTAAACGTTGCGCAATAAGAGAACATTGGCAAGAATTTCGACAAACGCGCAAAAAGATTTTAAACGTTATGTCGAAATATGTGGAGCGGCCTTTACGTGAAACACTTTCAATACCCTTGAATACCCGAACCAGAATGTAAGTAACAACAATTGTTCCACCACAATTTCGTATCAATAGTAAAAATAAGTACAATTAAAACGTTGAATCACGTACAATTTGATCTAACGTTAATATGATTTTCTTCTATTATAGTAAAGATCAAGTATCTTAAAATTATATTATTTATGTACATTTGAAATATTTGAGATATTTTATACTAAAATAAACCCAAAAATCTCAACCAATTTCATCAACAACACATAAAGTGTTTTATATCAAAAATAAAGTGGGTCGTCAACACACGACTCAAGAGCCGCATACGGCTCTTTTGATGAGAAAGATCTGATCTCAGCGCCCACTTATCATATATTTGGAATGATTATCTTGAATAACAAAAAATCAAGTAACTGCAAAAAATGTCATTGTAGCTATCAATACACCTGATTTTAACAAATCAGAAACTAGTTGTCGAATCGAACTTTTCTAAAGATTTTGCCATAGGAGAAAATTATATAACAATTGATAAATCTTAATGATTGAAATTATAAAAAATAATAATAATAAAATAGGCGGAAACGTTAGGTCATATTCGTAACTAATAATGATTATTATTAATAAAAAATATGTGTTTTTTATTGTAATTTTATCTATTCATATTTCGCTTTTTTAAATAAGAAATATACAATTTTGTGATCACTTGAATGACTGACATTAAATCAAAAATACAATGAAAATTTACTTGAAATAGAATTAACCAAAACACGTATTGTAATTTTTCTAACACAAAAGACTATTAACAGCAGTCTTTCTACCCAATAAAAATTTAAAAAAATACTTTTGAGTATTATTATATATTTTTCAATTTTATTAGAAGTTTGAATGATAATCCTAAAAGATATATGTCAGATATTCAATAATTAAAGAAATGTATGTAAGTACATTTTAATTAGTGAAAAAAGTAGCTTAAAGTTTAGACATTTCTCCAATTATCTTTAACAAAGCATTTATAAGCTTTGAATAAGTTGTTTTGAAGTTGAATTAATTTATTAAGAGAAGGATTTTCAAATCACCGTGTGCGCGCCTTATGCACGGGACAGCTAATCTAGTCGAGCAAGAAAGAAAGAAGTGCATGGATAAATAAAAGGAAGAGAACCACAAGAGATGGGATTATAATACCAACAATAATAGCAACAACGGCACAACAGAGATGATGAATAAAAGTTATCGGGAATTGAAGAGAGCCGTGAGACGAGACGTGTTGTACGTGTGTCACGCGGTCGGCCCCATTGTTGTCTTCTTCTTCCTCTCCTCTATCTGAAATCTTCGAGTTAACAGAACTATTTAACAGCACTAACCGGCCATCAAGCCGTAATTGTCTGATAACTTATCAAATGACAGGCCGTACGCACATACTCATTCGCCTCAATTCCTCCCGATCCGTTGCTGAGGCAGAGATGTCTTCTCACCGTCTACTTCTTATCTCGCCGAATAGTGGAGGCGATCGACTCTTCACAATCGAAGACCAATTCCTGTTCCCATTGATGATGGGGCCGTGAGATCCAATCGATACAGATTTTTTTATTTAATGTTTATATAAATAAAAATGCGTACACATCTTAAATGCAACACACACACATACATTAGTGAGATTACTTCTCAGAACTCGATTACAAGCACATATAATATACAACTCATCCAACCTATATGAATACTTATATTTATTTTACGTATCTCAATATGAGCAATAACTAGAATAGTTATCCTTATGAATGTTAAACATTTTAATACAAATAGGAATACAACTATATACCCATACCTCGCTATACGGCCGCTCTTTATACGGCATTTCGCTATAACGGCCCTCTTCAATTAAGAAACGTTTTCGATTTACGAGCTAAAATGTTTCGCTATAACGGCAAAAAAAACGTTTTTTCCATGTTGATATATCTACATGTTACCAATCTTGCGCAAGCGCAATAATTGATTCCTTATACGGCTTTTCGCTTTGCGGCCAAGTTTCGTGAAACGTATCTAGGCCGTAAAGCGAGGTATGGGTGTATTTATTTAATTAAACATATTTATTGCCCTCACATACCAATCAACTAAGTTTTTTTGCCTTAATATTACTAAAATGTATAATTTATTAGATATACATTGCTTAGATTAGTGTCGCTCTTAAGATTTCAAGGCCTTAGGTATAAAGTGGATAGAAATTGGCTCCAAAATTTAAAAATGATGTAGAGTTAAGCTGTATTTATTAACAATTCAGGAAAATGGCAGAATCAATTTTCTAAACTACACAAAATATTCCTGCAAATTTAAACCTATGTACTATTTTTTCATATCCATTCAATAATGTATTTCTATGTATTTCTTGAGTTGGCAACTAAGTGATTGCTGATTTTGTCAATAGGTCTTAGTACATTCTGTTATTTTGTCAACATGTTCAAAGCACCTAACCTACATTTTTTTGTTACTTCCGCCTTTAATTTACTAAAATAAATGTATCGATTAGTTATTTAGTTTTTTTTATCCCAACTTAAAAATGGAAGAAAAAGTCGCACATTTCATATTTTATTGTATTCTTTCCGAAAAGGCAGTATCAAAATCTCGTTCTAGTGAAACCTAAGAAAATCAATTTTAAAGATCTATATAATTAGAAAAAAATGAAAGAAATTTATCAATTATATAAAGTATTCAAAATAAAAGTTATTTACAAAAATATTATTTTTCCTCATTTTATCCTCAGAAGGGAACTTCTACAATAGTTAGTATTGTTGATACCTGTGGACGAGCTCCACATAAATGTCACTGCTCCAACTGAGTAAATCGGACTTCATCAGTCCGATTAGAAATTAGCCGGACAATTTGAGTTACCAACTGCAGTTTACCATATATCAAATTGGTATCAAATGTCTTATGCAGTAAAAACTAAATACAATCAAGTAATAATAGGTCAAGCATATATTGCACGATAAATTTGCAACCGTGAAAACGCCATTTATAATATTTCCACTAGAAACTTAAAAAAAAAACTTTTAATTTGAACGATGGTAAATAACGAATGGATAATGTGTGGCAATAGCGTCACGCGATTTCAATTTAATCGGTTTTATATTCGCTCATTTCAAGTATTCATATGATAATTTGCGCAAACCGATTGAGAGTTGAAAGGAGATAGAGGTTTCCGGACGGACGAGATGTAAAACGAGAGCACAAGCAAAGCTGACCACACGATTGATATTATTATCATTATTGTTACTATTGCTATTATCATTATGAACGCTAATACTATTATCCTTATGATCACTATTACCATTACTGCGCAGCGGAGAACAACAAATGGTAAATCCCAATTTACAAGGACGTAAAACGATTGACGCACGTTGACCAACTCGGAGACACATTTCTTGCATGCGAAACCGCCTGAAAAAAAGGAAGATAAAAACAAAATGGCCGATTCCGCAGCCCACGTAGACCACTGATTTTGATTGCCTCATTCCCGGCATAATATTATGATCTCTTGCCACTCGTTTACACAACATCCATCCGATTACTTTTATTCCAAATCGCCTCCGTTTATTGAGCACTAAACATCTCCGAGCAAATTGAATTCAATCGCATCTTCGTTTTTATTTTAAGATATGCGCGTAAAACCGGAACATCACCATGAAAAACTAACTAACATACTCTCTTTAATTACTTATGTTCCACTGATAAACCACTACACTTTACGACCGCTGGACAACTTTTAAAGCAGAAATAGCATGTTTAAAATTTATGTTTCTCAAGTTTATTATATGTTGTACACCATTCATTTTAATGAAGAACCACCATAGATAAAAGAAAATTAATTATTAATTCAAAGATTTTTGAGTCAAGTCAACAAAATTAGTTAAACCTCTAACGTCAATGGTGTGTCATACACGTTTAAAGTTTATTTTAGAATTTTCACAGTATTATGTGATATACATAATTATTATTAAAGTTTTTAATTTTAAATTATGTATATAACTTTATACCAAAATAAAAATAGAAGTTTCTAAGTCTGAGAATGTAAATATGCAAACATTTATATCCAATAATCATACTGCTGGAGACTTGAGAGGATTGATGTTAAATCCTCTTTGCAGCCTTAAATTATTACTAAAGGATAACTTTGTCACAGTAATAGTAAAAGAAGCAAATAGGTTTGTACAAAGAAAATAGCCTTCAATCTTTCCTTAGTTTCACTAAAAATATACAAAATAATACTTATGATGTAAATTCATATATCATTAAAAAAATGCAGTGCGTACAACAAACATCACATGTTCGGATAATGACAATCTTACCGACCGATTGCCGTTTCATTTGAGAACTAAGTAGTGATTCGGTTGAAATAGAAAATAATCTTTTAAAGTTTATGTTCGTTAAAGATCACCCATTGTATAAACTTATGCGAGAAGATATTTCTATGTGATATTTATTTTGTATTTTTATTTATTATTTAAATATATTTATTGTACCTAAATTGGACCTATCAACTGAGATCTTTTTGTCCATATAGTTAATTTAAATATGTGAGAAAATACAAGAATCAATAGCACTTAACAGGACTGGATACATTTTGTTTCTTATTATAAATATGTTTCTATGAATTTGCGTAATCAAGTGCTTTCATGTATAAAATAAATTATTACAAGCGGCTATTGACCGTATGCCTTACTGCATTTCTTTTAAATATCTGCAGATAATTGGTAATTCCATTTTAGTAAATGTACATTTGTGATGGATGTAATTTCTTTACATGTTGAGTGTGGAAGGGGTAAAAGTCCAAGTCGGAGATAATTTCTCTGTTGATTCGAAATTTAGAATGAATGTTGTTCGCGGAACGATTCCGAGATTCTGCAGAGATGATGTATTCAATAGGAAGCGGATAAATATGTGGAATATCTGCGAGTGTTCCAGGCTGATTGGAGTGTCGGAGAATTCCGGCGATTCCGAGGCGCATTCCTGCGAAGTGGAAATGTAATAAATTCATAAGCATACGTGGCGATCTTATCTAAGCATAGCTTAGCAGAAATCATTAGCCGGCGATTTTCGGTTAATTGAACATCCCTCGGTGGAAGACAATAAGGAAAAAAGAAGAAGGTTCGAAGATGAGATGAGAGGAGAGGATGAGATGTTGTAGGAAAGGAAGAGCGCACATTTTATGCGCTTTGTCGTAAAAGATTTTAATGTCGGCGCGTTCGCAATTAATAGACAAAAAGAGGAAAAAAGATCGTGTGCATTTTAAAAAGTTTTAATGGGAACGGACGGACGGGGCTTATTAAAAGAGCCTTTTAATAAACTCTCCTCCATCCTATCGTATCCATAAAGTTAGCGACGACGACAGAGAGGAAGGAAGATGATGTAGAGAAGCAGTAGTGCTAGAGGAGGCACAAGAAGAGGACGAAGAAGAAGACGAGGAACGAGAAGAAGTGGAGGTTCAGGCTTCATCTATAAAAGCAGCACGTATACATTAAATCAGAAATTACCCATCTTATATCTTCATAAACATTGTCATCTTTTTATGTGGAAACCGATGGTATTTATTGTCAATAAAATGCTTTAAATCGTCACGATTTTATTGAGTCGCTCTCCCTCTCTCACACTTTAATCCCGGGTCGACTCTGATGCAAATAAATCATCGGAACTTATGTAGGACTTAGAAATTTAGGACGGGAGCGTCCACCGAATTCCGAATGCTGACTTTGACAGGAGGAATGGCGAAGGGAACACAATGCTAGTTCACTAGTGGATCTTGCTGATGGAGTGGATGGAAGAGATGGGAGAGATGGAAGAGAAGAGAGTTATTGTGGTCGTTATCACGACCGCCCATCGGATCGCGATTACAAAACCGACCTGTCAATTAAGCATTCCTCACAATATTAGCAACAAAACCCCACTGACAGACAACCAATTTATTTATTTATTTGTCCGCTTATACATGCATTCGGGATTCCACACGACCAACGATATCTGTCTCTCCATTATCTCCATGCGAAAGAAAGAGAAACCCTAGTTATACAACAATCCACGTATTTAGAATGATAGTAATGATACTGCATTACACTAATCTACAATCAATGATCTGCTTGAATATCATGTATGTACGTACATAATATAAGACATTTATGTTATTTATTATAATAAGCCAATATTCAGATCATTTCTTTGATTTTTAAGTTAGTTAATCTATATTTAACAGTAATCAATAATTAACAGTTAATAGATGACAACTAGACCTGACAGATAATAGACTACAACTATAGTTCATAGTTAATGGAGAACAAATATAATTGACAGTTAATATATTACATCTACAATTGAAATATAATAGGCTACAACCAGGGGTGGGCTGCCAAATTTTGAACAACCGGCTCGCTATTATTTCGAAGCAAAAAAAGGTAAATAAGTCATTGTTTTCATTTATTTTTGTACAGTATAAAATATATAATATATATAACAAAACAAAATATTTATTGCACAAAAAAACTAATAAATTCCAAATTTAACAAACTATACTATGTATATGCATAATTAATGTAGAGTCCATATGCTTTGTTCATTTGCGGAAACATCATTGTGCCCTTTTCTTACCCTTATTTATGTTGCTAACCTGTGATTCAATGGCATCGAAATTTGCTATTGGTTTCCCTAATAAATTTATTGTCATTAGATTGGATATATGTTCCACAGTAAGGCTGGTTCTTAATTTTGATGCAATTAAATTCATCTCAGCTTCAGAACTGCTAATAGAAAATGTGCTTGCTATTTATTAGACCTTAAAATTGAATTAGGTAACTGAACATTTTTCAATTTAACATCTAATTGAAACTTTGAAAATCCTAACCATTTCTTCACCTTCTAGCCATGGTGACATAATTTTATATAATGTCTAGGTAGAAGGATCTAAAACCTCGAAGAGCTGCACACATTTTTCATAGTTATCAGTGTCATTGTTCTTATTCTTATCCTCATCCATATTTATATGACTAGCCGCTAAAAGTTTTGCTTTCATATTTTTTGCCATTCTGGAGCCGGCACCAACAACTATATTTGACACTTAAGAGACTAAACATAAAGTTGACAGTTAATAGACAATTGTAGTTGATAGTAAATTGAATATAATTTCTGTTAATAGGTTAAATATATAGTCATAACTATAATTGACAGTTATAATATACTTCAACTACAATTGGTAGATAATAGATCACAAATATAATTAACATAGTTGTAGCCTATAACCTACAACTACATTTGGTATTTAATGCTACAACTACATTTGAGTTAATTGTCATTAAATATCACTACAAGAGTAGTTGGTTTACAATATGGCATGTGCAAAAATATTCTATGAAATAATCTGACTATATATTTTACGAAATAAACAGAATTAGGTTCTAGAAAACACAATTATATCCATTTAGAAGAAAATATTATTATTTATCAATAATTTATTGAAAGATTTACTTTTTATATTTACTACAAAATGATTCATCTTATTCTTTACTGAACAACATTTAATGAGCGTTTTCTCTACACTAAAATATCCTTATCTACTAAGCTTTCTTCCGTTGCATCTTGAATTTTATGCTCTACTTTTTTCCAAAAAATCTAGTATTTTCTTTTATTTAAATTTTCGTGAGCGATCTTAATCAATTTCTTTGTTTGCAATGAAAGTATGCATGTTTTTTAGAGATTTTTTTTAATGTAATATGTAATTAATTCCACGTAATTTGAAACTGACTCTGGCTAAAAATATAAATGAGGGATAAATATTTAATCATTTTTTTCTAAACTATAATTTTCCAACGATTATTAATAATTTTTTTTTTAATAAACGATATAGTATGTTATAATTCTCTGTATAAGTGATGCATTATTGAATTTCTACCAAAATTCCTAGCACTGCATCAAAATGCACAAAATAAATAGTACATAATGAGATTTAACTGTATATAATAATACAAATACACCTATACCTTGCTTTACGGCCTAGATACGTTTCACAAAACTTGGCCCCAAGGCGAAATCAATTATTGCGCTTGCGCAAGATTGGCAACATGTAGATATATCGAAACATTTTAGGCTGTAAATCGAAAACGTGCCTTAATTGAAGAGGGCCGTTATAGCGAAATGCCGTATAAAGAGCGGCCGTATAGCGAAGTATGGGTGTATACATATTCAAAATAATTTCATAAAATTTATTATATATTTCAATAAAAAAATTGTTCATTTTGAAAATGAATCCGTACTGATCAAAGCGGAACTATATGCGGTATTTTCATTTTGGTATATTGTTAATAATTATTTATAATGGAAATTTATATATTTATATTATAATGATGTATATAATTTTCTGTGCTAAGTAAAAAACCAGTTTGAAAACCAATTTTATTTAATAAATTGTCAAATCACCCAGTCTTTTTTCCGGGGAAAACCATGTTATACGGGAGTTTCCCTAATTTTTCAAACGTGTTGGAGCGTAACTATATTATTTACACGAAGGTTACCGTTATTTTCATATACATTGACTAATTGACTATAGTTTTAAGTTATAAATTACAAAAAATATTAATTATAGAGTTAATTCATGTATTACTCATTATTTATTTAATGTGATTAGGATTACTAGTTATTCTAGTTATAAAATAAAGGTTTTAATTATGTAATTTTTAATAAACGTAATTAATACTTGATAGGTATTTGTTATAATTACGAAAGTAGCACCTAAGAAATATTAAACAAATTTATTCACTTGAAAAGTCAATGGAATATGTATGTACTCAAAATCAATTAGATTTTTTTATTAATAAATATTAAATAAAACTCTTGGAATTTTTATGTAATAAGTAAAAATGCAACCCAAAATTATAAATTAATCTAAATTAATATAGACTCCTATTAATCACAATGGTTAAAAATGTTCCAATAAAAGATAGTAAACCTTATGTTATTTAATATTAATGAATACGGAATGTATTTTATAAATTACAAATTGCAAACGACGCGTTCCATTTTTCTTCGTCCGATAACTTCATGCCTTTACATTACTCATCTGCTTTTTTCTCCGTTTTCTTCCATAAATATAATTTAATCGATTTTTAATCGTGAATAATGGCAATTACGCGTCCGACGTGACCGGCCTGTATAAAGCATCTCGCCATTTTCTATTCTAATTTCCCTTAATCAAGGCTCGATACGTCTTAGTTAGTTAACTGCATGGTACTGATATTAAGTAGCTGCTACGAGTATCGGTGGAGTACGAGTACGGCGATCGACTTTATAAATAGGCCGCATTTATTTATAATTCTATTAATAAATAATTAAGCAAAAGGTGGAAAAATCCAACTGCGAGATAGTAATTTGTAGTCGGTTTTAATTGGAATGCGAAACCAATCGTTATTTTATTGATCGATTTGCATACTGACATTATTAATATTTTAATAGTATTGAAAAACGTATCTACATGCTTTTCATTCGATTTTTCGAATCGACGCAAAACAATTACGCACGATGACTAAATAATAAATTCATTAATTTTAACGAGAACATTCAATGTGTGTTTTTATTAAACTTGTAATTCAATATATTTTGACTAAATTTGCATTGATTATTTACTATCATTTGTTTATTAAATATTACCATATGATATTTACGATAGAATTATTTATAAGTTATCATTTTTATTTGGATATAAAAATTAAAATAATTTCAAAAAAATTGTGATCAATATAATCACAACAAAATCAGCGTAAATACTGTTAATTAAACGAGTTTTCCATTAACAGATCATCGTTTTAAGATGGGATTTAAATGTAATATCACCACAAACATCATTCAAATATGTTTCAGTTATTTGAACATAATAATCATTCGCAAAATTTCGTTCGTTATCAAATTTGTTTGCAGTTAATCTATCACTCACATCAAAATAAACTCCAATAAATTCAAGACTTATGTGATTATTACACCTATACTTGAAGTAATTGATCCATAAATATATGTAAATATAAGGAATTAATAATATTAATTTGAGTGAGTGCATATAAAGATCTATTTTTTTTTCAGTTTTTAAACGAAAACATATTTTTTTACCAAAAAAGGAAAAAAATAGTTACGTTTGGTCCATTAACATTGATTATTTTTAAGCAGATTATTAACTAATAATATCGGTCATTTCATATATAATTCTATCCTTTAACAATGTTTTCATTTTCTTTTTATAAAAGTTATCGAAAATAAATTATCCCAAATATTTTTATAAAATTTATTTATAAATATTATAGATGTAACGATGTTAAATAAACTGAATTGATTCTTGTTTTAAGTTACATTTGCATGCACATGCACAGGCGATTTATATATGAAATTTATAATAGACTGTAACACAGTTTCCATGCTCAAAATTAGATACTAATTACGCAATATGTGACAAGTAATATAGCAAGTACTCATCACAAATCATGCATATCGTTCATGCCTTCATATATGGGGAGTTATTGTATACTTAATTTTCATAGTATGTATAACCTCGAGTCATCAACTTTATATAAGCTATGAAAAAAGTTTCAACTGTTATGAATTATATTATATATATTATTATTAATTATATTATATGAATTATTATTAATGATTAATTATCCTGTATATGAATTATCATCTATCTATTATTTGATTAAATAATTTATTTGTCACGCAGCTATTGAATACAACATTTACACAAATTATTATTGTATGTAAATTATAGTAACATTAGAGTATTTTCTATAAGATGACGTATCTTGTCTTTTGAATACTGTAAATTAAATAAATTAGTTACCTTAAAGAAACTACATAAGTTATAAGTACATTTATGAATCTATTATTTTAATGTGAGTTTTATTGAAAAAGATAATTTTGGACTGCAGGTGGTAATTCATACGCATTTTTCAGTGGTGTTTGGATTTGATTGGAATTATAGATGTGTATGTCGTGAGTTCGAGGTGGACTTTATGGGGATTTATCTCGGACACCACCAACGACCGAGATACAAGTCTTCCTCGTCTTCAGTGTGTACGTGTACATCGGCATTTAAAACAAAACAAAATGGGAATTAACTAAAAAGAACGAAAGAGAGAAGGACTAAGATAAACGAAGTGGAAGGTGATCATAGTTGTTGTTGTTGCTGTTGTTGTAGTTGGGGCATTAATACCTGACGAGTATTAACGCACTAATATGGGCTGGAAACCATAAATATGATCGCTAACTAGCGACCCAGGCTATATAATTACAGGTGTAAAAGTGTTGCCGTGTGGATCAGCTCACGACCGACTCCACTAGCTGCGAGTGTGTGTGATTGGGAATCGGATTGGGATGTGAGGAAAAGAAGAACGGCGTCTCGCCGACACCTCTTTCTCGAGGTGGAGAAGACCATCATGGTTCCTTCTAATTCCCATCTCTGGTATGCGAACGGAAAACCATAGATCACCCATGGAACAAAAGTCGTTGCTCATAAAGCCCAGCGTTTTGCTCTATCCAGCAGAGCAACGAGTGCGAGTGTATATGTGTATGTATATCTGTTTGTATGTGTGTGTGTGTGCGGCAGAATTTCGTGATCGTAGCCTTTCTTCGGCTCCAGATAATATTATGGAACGAGCACGAACTTATTTATACGAATCACTTTACATCTATCCTACTAACAGCGTGCACGCAGCATCCCTTCAACTAATTTACTTTCCACACAGCAACTAGACGAGGAAGAATACGAAGACGAAGAAACGGGATATAAAATAGCAAACGAATCGGCCAGCAACCAACTTTTGATTTAACCGGAGATGATTTGTTTGTTGGGGATAATGGAATGAAATGCTGATGGATGGAGGAAGGATAGTGGAGAGATATAAATATAATTTCTAATTGGCGTCCACTAGCGTGAATAAATCACTTGCTGTTGTCAATTTAGCTGGCCGCACTTGACAATTTATTTACTTTAGTAAGTATGACTTATCGAGGAGTAATTAAGACGCAGTAAATCTAAAATCTACAAAGCCGCAAATAGATTTACACTCGAGAACCGCAATTTATTAACGCCGGCAATTAGAATACGTTCGACCAACTTGTTCCAACCCCGAACATGCATCTTCCTTTGCATCCGCATCTACAACCACCACACCTTCACATCATGACTTTGGCTTCTTCGTTTTATCCGCACTCTTCCAAAGCGAACAGTGGGTAGTAAGTAGTACAAGATGTGCAGTAAATGTGACCGAATATAAATATGTGTTGTGCTGTTTATATTTATTTAATGGAAGAAGAGCTGCAGCAGCAACAGCAGAACCAAGATGAGGATGAGGTGGTAGAGGAGGAAGAGGAGTCCGGAGAAGAAGTAGTAGTAGTAGAAGAAGAACAATGAATATATTAGATGCCACACAGTCAGAATAAAAGAGCGCGAAACAATGGCCATATAAACAATGTGTCGATGCTGGCCGCCGCAGAAGCTTCCAATGCCGCGAAATGGGCGAATTTCAAAATAGAAAACGATCAAAAAAAGGAGGCTGAAAGATGGAAGGAAGGAAAATAAAATGAGAAAGAACCGATGGAAAAACTTCTGTCTGAGAAGCACGGGAGTGCAGTCGTGACCGAGCCGAGAGGGCATTTTTCCACCATTTGGACTCCTCGAAAATGCATAAAATATTAATAATTTCAATATTGATATCGCCATTAGTTCAGGCATTCAGTAACCATCCGTGGCATGCATCTTGCCTGATTTGCATTTTCTACTTTGCATACAATGCAAGTACACCGAGTACATCAATTACTAATTTGTTCATATATTTTGGAAACATATGAATAATACATGTTCAATATTAAATACATATTTATTTAAATATAAAAAAAAGTATTAAAATAAACGATCACATTAAATATTATTTACAATATATTTATAATTATAATTAATAAGATTAATTGCAATAGACACAGACCGAAAAATTAACAACATTTATACATTAATAGTCAAACAAAAGCAAAAACAACAACCGGTACATCTATTGCCAAGAGTTATTGACCGAACTCTTTCCACCTATTATGAATTATTAATCAATATATCGGTTGTTATCTAAATTGATAACGGACATAACTCTTAGTACATTAAGAATTGAAATATGGTACAATATTTGAATTAATTATATATACTTGGATTTCGTATGATACAAAATTTGAAAAGGGAAGAAATAACTCTTTGGCATAAAGGAAGAGTGAAATGTATCTGTCTGAGACAGAAAAAAGTTAGGTTTTAGTAGACGACGGAAGGGTTGTGAAATCAGTTATTTAAATATTTGTATGTCGTATTTTGGTGTGGGGGGAGGGTAGAAAGTTCGAACACGGATTAGTTTTCAAAGACTCGATTTCAACATTAGGAAAGAACATGGAAAACATACTTAAGTATTGGACAGCAATGGATTTATAGATATGTTTGGAATAGGAATTGAGTTTAATTTATGGATCAAGGAGGATTTGCAAGCACTTTAAAAAAAGCGATGATTAAATGAGATGATTTTCAAATGATAAGGAAAGAGGGGATGATATAGAACAAGAAATAATTTAATGTATTGCATTAATATAAATATTTTACTATCAATATTAACTAGTAAACAAAGAAAATATACAATAAATAATAAAATATAAGAAAATTCTCCAGTCGTCGATAGATACCTCTCCCTTTCTCTTAAATTCATCTTAAAAGACTCCAATTTATCCTCTCTCTCCAAATTTTGTATCCCTCGAAAACCATTAACCCCTCCTAAATAAACGTATTCTAGACTAACCCTATTCCAGTATCTCTTATCCCTAAAATTCCTATAAGTCCCTTCACTTTCTCAGAGCCTGCCATTTTTGTATAATAATTTTTTTTATCTCCTTCTTGTTCATTAAGTTTCTACATTGTACATAATATTCATGGGCGGAAAGACCAATGGTCGATAGCCCTTTAGCCAGCACTTCCTTTTTATTAGTACTATTATGTTTGGTTTATATTTTGTTTATATAACTGGCCTATTTACAATTTGATTTTTTTTTAATTTGACATAATTTGACTACTGTTACACTGTTTTTTTTTCTAAAGTGAAAATCTGAAGGGTTTATTTTAAAATACTAAGTTATTAAAATATCATAGAATGTCTATAGCAAAAAACAAATTGAAAAGTATTTCATAACTTATCTTTAAATAAAAGGTGTTATGTTTTATATAACTTGACAAATAATACTTTATTTTGGAAAAATGATATCTATTTATATATTATATTCATTATTATTCTATGAATATGAATATCTTTATATATTGTTGATATTTCTATTCTATATAAAAAAATCATATGAAACCAAAAAAAAGATTAAATATTTAGAATTTGCACAAACAAGCCAAAACTATAAATCAATACAGTAATTAGTTTTCGTCTTTTCTTTTAAATATTTTAATAAGGCAGAAAACCTATAATGTATAGCATTTTGCAGTAATAGCATTTTTTTGCATTTATTCATTTTATTATATTGCATTTATTTGTGAAGTATTATCATTCAATCATTCAAGAATTATTAAATTTGAATTATTAGTTAAATTCATTAAATTAGTCTATGAATCTCTACTTATTAGAAAACTATAATATATACATATTTTATCAAACTTAATTTTTCAACGTTTAGTTGTTGTTACACAGATACTCTGCAAGTACGTAACTTTGTACTGACATTTGGTGTGTTGGATAACAGAAAAACAAAACAGAAATATTGCATATCAATATTAATCTTTAATATAGATAACTGTTAGAATATTTAACTAAAATTATAATATATTTAGATAGCTTCGACTGCGTTTTACTTTAAGAAACCTAAAAAAATGTTGGATTAATTTCACTTTTTTGCACATATTAATTTGGAATACAATGGAAACCAATCGAAAGTAATCAATCAAACGTGGCCCATAGTCGTACAGCCACCCTGTAACCGAGGTTTTGCAAATATTAGTTTTTCTTGGTCCTTGAGCCGCGTACGAAATGTATAAAAGATGATCTCGAAATGAATCAAGAGCGGAAAAACAAAAAGTGCCGGGTGTAGGCCGTCTCACATTCCGCGGGGATTTTGAATTTCAGAGCACCGCCGCGCATTGTATATACATACACGTACGTAATAAGAAACTGGAACGATGATAATGAAATATTAATATTTTCGTTACCGAAGAATAAGAAGCTGCACCAGAGGCAGGAGGAGGATGGAGAAGAAAGAAGTCGATGGGGCTGCAGCTCACACACGCATTCACCTTAATAAACCAGGCAATTTCTATTCGCCGCCTCGCCAAAACCATCACTCCATCAAAATATAAAACTGCCAGCTCTTGATTCCATTAAAAATTTTCAAGAGGACCAAACGAGAAAGAGAAAAGGAAAGAAACACAGAAGTAAAAAAATGTAACAGAAATATGAGCAGAGCGACGAACGACGACAGCGAAAAGATTAAGAAATTGAGAAACCGCAACGAATAATAGAAAGTTGCAAAAAAAAATGTACAGTTTTTTTAGTTCTTCCCTGGATTTGTTTACTACATTCAATATTGAAACAATAAGATACTAGCTGAAAGTAAGAATAATAACATTTCATAATTAACTAATTTGAACGCATGGATGAAAGTTCATAAAGATTGTTGCGGGATAACGTCATCCGCAATTGGTTTGCCAATATTTTTCTTTTCCTCGTTAATAAATTTGATCCGAATCAGTTATGTTAATGTTTATGATTTCGTCGAGTCGTGCCGTCCAAGATGAGAGGAAAGGTGATTGTGATACTTGGTCAGTATGTTTCCAGAATAAACGTCGTGTCTTTGCGATATCTTGAAATCTCATTACGTTTTTAATTTAGTGTTTAGCGCTCTCAATTAGACCATTGATTTGGTAGGCGTGACGAGAACTACACCTTTTTATTCCGCTCTTTTGAAATACCTTTGCTAAAGCGTTGGGTAATATATAGAATTCGTAGATAAGATGTGTTGACAACTATAAATAATAAAATATTAGAACACATTCCAGGTCAAATATACTTTGAACAAGGATCTTCAATATTTTAAGACTAAAATTTTATTTATGTATGATCAGATTGCCATAATACTGAACTAGTTATGTATGTTATCAATTTTGCTATTTGTATTTCTTAGAAAGTATTCATTATAGTCTTGTCTTACTAAAGATCACAACTTATTTGAAGTGTACGTTATTAATACATATTTTAAACATTATATAGAACATAATACCAATTTGGCCTATTTTATTGAAATTTATTTCTCCCAATTATATCCCACTACAATAATTAATAGTAAAAATGAGGTGTGAATCATTCAATAATATTGTCGTCATTATTTTTATATGAATAGCTTTTGTTATTTTTATTCGCTTATGTGAGTGTTACAATAAATATAATCTATTGGCAGTTAAATTAATTCTTCGAATTTCTTCGAGAAAATAGGACATAACCCCTTGCAGCTATAGCATTTTTGTTTCTTTTGTAAAAGTTAATATCATAGGACATATTCTTCAAAATTGTAGATTATAATAGAATGATAATAGAACACAGTGACGACATGAGTCCCAAAGAGAACCTAATTATCGAAACAATTTGTAAAAAAATCAGGTAGTGTATTATTTAATATACTTTATATTCTTACAAATTTGACACCATTTGTAAAAAAAATAATTGCTTTTAAAATGTATGATCCATAAATCAATGTATTTAGCTTAGTTGCATGTAGTTTTCTAAAGAATTCATAATATGTCTTAACATTGCTTTAAATTCAGCTGCAACAAGTCTATATTGAGGTATCAGTGAATTAATTGTAATTATACTCTATTGTATGCAAGAAAATCAGCTTAGACACATGGATCCATGTTGTATAAGTACAATTTGGTTACAAGACGTATGTACAAAGGTTTCAAAGGGAAATGAAATTATTGTCCCAGTTGAAACACAATAAATATGATATTGCACTAATTTCGTATTGTTCCATAATGCGTTGCGATTTAGTATAATTCCCAAAAGACGAAATAAATAAATGATAAATAAATATTATACCATTCTTTCGCAAAATTCCTTTATTTTTAAACCAGTCTATAATCTATATCATGCGAAGTTCCTTAGGTGGTCCACTTTAAGAAACTTTCGATAAAGTCGATATTATCATACTCATTTAAAGTAAGATTTTCTTACTTACAAATGATTCCATTTTGTTAAATAGTGGAAGAGGGAAAAATTCAATATCAAAATATACCGTAGTATAATTCGTTGTAATCTGGTAGCAATAATATTAATATTTTACTTTTAACATTCTTAAAGTCATACATATTTAAATATTTTGTTACATTTTATTTTATAAATAATAGAATTAACAAAAAAAAAGTTGTCATCCAATCTCATCTGTTACCTTTTTATTAATAAAACAACTATTTTAATTTAAGGATCATACATTATGTAATTAAACAATCGAATTTATGTAATACATTTCAAGAAAAATGAAAAAGCTAATATTTTTTTATATCACTTTTTTATACTTGAACACATTTTTTCTTATTATATGTTATTTTATTTGATAATATGTTTTATAGTTGAAATATACTATTTTTAATGTAATTAGACCGTGTTAAATGCATATCGATGTGAAATAAGTTTATAGTATATTAGTATTTTGCAATTTCCTAAAATAATAAACTAATCTTACTTACAAATATCTCACGTATTCTCTAAATAGTAGATTTAAATGTAAATAAGAAGTGGATATTATGAACAAGTTTTTTTAAAATTTATTTACAAGCAATCTATCTACAAAATATAATCAAGATAATAAGCTCCAGTTATATCGTATCAGGAAAATAAAATAAAAAGGAAAACAAAAATAAAGAAAAATATAAATATTGGAGATTGACCCAACGATCAAACTCCACAAATAACTAAAATGAAAATTATTGTAAAAGACTAACAAAAGTAATCATCGTATTCACACGTATATATCTATTTACAAATGGAAAAGCGACCAGGAAGATCCTGTGGCTTAAATCGCTTCAATCTTCGTCTGTGGGAATCTGTGTTTGCAAGGTCGGCAACGAGTTGATTTGGATGATCGTCCAGCCGATGTTGATAGTTAATGCTGAACTTCTCTATCTCTTCCGTGACAGTTCCAACTTTCGTGTACTGGTGGATGTAATCATTTGTTGAGAACCATGGTGCATTGGTTATGGATCTTAGCGTTTTCGATTGAAACCTCTGCATTATGTCAATAGTGGTATTACAGGCGGATCCCCAAAGTTGGATTCAAGAAATAAAAAATATTTTTGCATATGTATTCCATAAATAATAGTAGATTTTAATGTAAATAAGATGTAATAATCTATTCGTGGGGATACTAAGAACGAGTCTCTAGGAAAAGAGATGAAGGAAATCGCGCGTGATGTTGTAGGTGGCCCTCGCGCATTGTTATTATGTGATCCGAATGTTTTACACTCCACTCATGTTTCTCTTCCTTCTTCGGATCAACCATCCTCTTCTCCCACATTCAACAACCTATCTTCTCTTTTCTTCCACTGCCCACCAAAGGGACCTTCTTCTTCTTCGGCCACGGCAACATCTCTTTAAATCACATCACCGTTTCCCAGCTGCGCGATCCGCTCTTCTCCTATTTCAATTTTACAAAGCTCTGGACGTTTATTAAAGCAGGAAACAAAAAAGTCCACGGCGGACAAGAAGAATAATAAAAAACAAACCGACCAGAGTCAGATAATGAACGAATTGAATCAGTCGGCAACAACAGCTTGGAGAGGAATACGGTCGACCGAAAAAAAGCAGATTTCCCACAAAATATACTCGAGAGTAAAAGAGAGAAAGGAGAAAAAAACGGATCTTCGACAGGAAATACTCGTTGAATGACTCTTGTATTGAATGCATCGATTTCATATTTTTTTTAGTGTAATTACAATTTTGGAATAAACATTTACCCATGTAAAAAGTAACAGTATATATTTTGATTCAATATTATATATATTTAACTTTTTCAATTTCAACATAATTTATATTAATTATAAATGCAATTTGATTATAAAAAAAAAATATTTTATTTATTTCAATGACATTACCCAGAGATTGTAAAAGAGCCATTTTAAATAATTTCTTAAAAAAGACTACGGAACCACACTACGATCATTATTTTTGCTAATAAAATAAAAGTCCTTGCATCACAAAAATCTAGTGCAAAACGTAGCTGGTTCGAATCCCATGGCTGACCGATTTTTCCGGAATTTTCCGGTCAGCAAAATAAGGAAGTAACGAGGCTTATAAAAATAGGGCCGTGACCATTAAAAAAATGTTTATAACATAGTCACCGCAGAGCTATATGTAAGCTAGCACATCGAAAGACAACTCTGTAATTTTTCATCAAAAAGCATCAGGTTACCGGTCACTAAAAGATCATAAAATAATACTAAGTAAATAACATAAAATTGGATTAACGTTCATGGTAAATGTGTGCTGAGAGTAACAGATACACCTCGGATATTCGAATTATTTGAGAATTATCTTAACAATAAGATCCAAAATAGTAGTAACACTTTTCTAGTTGGTCTGGTTACTATGTTTTTATTGATATAGTGGTCTTTGAATCAAAATACCAATAAAATCTAGAAATTTGGTTTTGTAAACTTTTCTATTTTTTCTAAAACTTGATTATTCGGTGCATGATATCTGATGTTTAAGCATATTGCTGTCAATTAGTAATGAAACTCTCCCTTCACATCCTCAGGAACCGCCATCCAAACAACCTGCTCCATAACGAGTGACTTCCTCTATTCCAAAACCAAAATTGTTCCAGTCCTCGATAGATACCCCTCCCTTTCCCTTAAATTCATCTCAAAAGACTCCAATTTATCCTCTCTCTCCAAATGTTGTATCCCTCAAGATCCATCAACCCCTCTCAAATATAAGTATTGCACACCTTATACCAGTATCAATTGTCCCTATAATTATGTTCTTTTAATTAATTTAATTTCTTATTCATTGCGTTTATTTAAGTATATGAATTTCTTGTATTATTCATGGATGGAAAGACAAATGGTCGATAGCTCTTTTGGCCAGCTTTAATTATTATTATTATGTTTGTTTTCTATTTTGTTTTTTTTATTTAATGTATTGGCCAGTTATAAAAACAAAATGTAATTCTAAAAAAAAAACAAAATATAAACCAAACATAATAATAATAATTAAAAATCATAAGTTCATTGCGGTAAATGTAACATGAATTATATTTTTTTTAATTAAATTCTAAAACCAATCATTATAACCTATCATTGTAGTTCTGGAGTCAAAAAAAAACACTAAAAATCAAGGAACAATGAAAATTTTAAATCAACAATTGTTAAGCAAATTAGTTTTTAATACATTTTAATGATACTAGCAAACAGAAAAAAAGTATATATTGATAATAAAGAAATACAAATCATCAGGATATTTTATATTTAACCACCAAAAGTTGATGAAATTTTATAAATAAATTATAATATAACATTCAAAATAACCCTTTGCTACAGTTTTTTTTGTTTATTTAATTATATAATGTCATTAGATATTTTGATAAATTATTATTTATATTAAAATAATAGAATGAATATCTTATAAAACCTTCCAATTCCCCAAAATTATTTTCTTAAAAGTGTTTCTTTATATATAAAAAACGCATTTTTCTTTAAAAAACAATTAAGGTTTTTAATAATTATGCTTAATGTTTCATTTTGATGACTGATGATTTTGATGATATTTGATGATTTCCATAGTATCGTTTATATTCTGGAAGGCTTTTATATTTAATGTTTGGAAAACGATCGAACGATATTGTAATCACTTTTTGCTTTATTTTCAGAGAACTTTTATTACTCACGATATGTCTGGTCATCAATGTAATTGAAATCGTTACTGAAATTACTCCTCATTTTTTTATTATATACATACTGCAAAGAATATATTACGTTTTAAATATAATGTTATGCCCTGCTTAAATATTTTTCAGTTGAAAAATTAGTTAAATATATTATAATAATTTTGGTTATGTTCAGGTAAAAAAAATAACCAAAACGGTCATCATCTTTATGTAAAAAATCTTTCGAATGTTAAGCAATAATATTTATTTCTTAGCTTTAAGGAAATGAAAATGTCAAATATTTATCAAATTTTCGTTTATGTCATCCAAGTTAAAATCGATCCTAAACTAATAATTGCAAAAAAGATCATGTATTTAGTTTACATTAGAAGTACATTTATAATGTATACTAAAAGTGACATCAAATATCAAAAGGATATAAATTTGAGAATTTTTTCAAAACAAATATAATACTATAATTTGGTGGATTGAAATAAGTATTCTAATAATAATAAGAAAAAATATACTTCTAACCCAAAAAATATAAAGAAATATTGATATGACTTTCATAAAAAAAATACTAAAGATAAATTTGAAGTTCTTAGATACATTATGATTTAGAAAATATCAGGTTATTAATAATAAAATACACCTGTTTGTTATTTAAATAATCCTTCGTTCTGAATTTAAAATTTGATTCTTAGTATATATTCAAAGTTAAAGTGAAATTTTATAAGATTTAGAATGACAACATTTACTTTTTATTAACATTTTTAAAATGATGAAAAAAATATAACATTCCATTGCAATTATTTAGTAGCAATTTTTCTTATTATTTTATGAGTAAACCACGGATTTTTTTTTAATAGTTTTTCCTAAGGTATGAGAGGACGAAGAGGAAAATAATAGAGGGACGACCGCAACGAATGCCGACTTCCCGTCCCATCGATGGGCCTTGGAATCCATCCTCTTCTTTCGCAACGAACACACAAAGAGATGGTTGAAAAGACAATGGGCATGTGTGTTTTATCGAAACAGAAGCCGTTACGAGGGTGGGTGGCAACACTATGGACTCTGGACATTAAAAATTACCATGGAGGATTATGCGGAACCGCCTGGCCAAATCACTTCATCTCCCGAAATGCACGACGGGTCGCATTCAATAAAGCAATTGGATTTTATGCTCAAATTGATAATTCTGCACAAAGAACTGCTGCTGGTGCGAGAGAAGATGTCGAAATAATTATGATTAAATTTACACCTAACAGGAAGCAATATATACCTGATGTTACTGCATGTGTGAACATGTTAAACCGACAAAGAAGTCACAAAAAATGATTGAAATGATAATTTGTGTTTCTGTAATAACTTTATTTAAACGAAAATAACATAATTTAATAAATGATAATTGTTATTCAAGATACAATATTATATGTTATACATAATAAATACTAGGGGGAATTAAATATTTGTGTATTACAATTTAATATACAAATAAATTTGTATTATAAAAAATATAACTGTTCCAATTACTAATCGATATTTATTAAAGATCTCTTTACAAATACAATAATTTCCTATCATTAATTTTAGGTAGAATAAAATCTTATAAAATAGCATCAATTCAGAATGCACTAAAACTATATGAAACAACGGAGATACTTACTCTGAAAAGTAGACTTCAATATTTGTTTACTATAAAGCCAGTAAGTCTCTTTGATCATAGATACAGTATTTAGTAATCATTTAGAATATTTAGTAATCGTTTAAACATTATCAATGGGAGCTTACCTAAACCAAGAAAAGCATGAGAGTCGCATTTCCCTACTTGTTAGACAATACGAAAGATTTAATATTTAACTAATATTTTGTACTTTCCGGGATTTTTATAAAATTTTAATTCCAACTATCAGGGATTTAAAAATCTGTGGTAATAGCACCCACAAACTGCTCAAATTTTATTTACACTTTAAATTATATTTAAAAACTACTTCTTTAGTATTGATTATGAAAAATATGATTAAATAATTTCTTTGGATAACTTTAAATTATCAAGTAATGAAACTGATATAAGTTGCTCAAATTAACATAATAATTGTTTATTTGGAACAAAAAATTATCAATTACGGTTATTCTTCTAGAAATAGTGCTAATTATTAATTTTCTATTAAAACTACATTACTAATTTATTTTATACATAAAACATGTTAAAAAATAAACCTTCAACGGTTTTCGACTTTCTCCATTTTTCTAATAAAAACCTACAGATTTTACAAAAACATGGAAACAAATAAATGATTGATTGACTTTCATAAATTTATTTATATTCTTTAAGAATCATCGTATTTCTAACCACAAAATTCGAAAAACAAATAAATATAGACCGATTTTTTATACAATCAATTAACAAAATAAAAATATTGAGGTTAAAATTTTAATGATTAATTCTATTTTCGTTACTTTATCTAAATTAATTTATACAGTACTTAATTAGTTTACATTTATTAAAATTCATGACTAATAATATTATACGGTGCAGTGTCGTCTGTTAAATTAAATTTGCTACGAAAGTTTAGAATTTCATGAACAATAAAAACATATTTGAGTGGTAGAGATAAAAAATGTAGTGTAATATGTTGTTTCGTATGAATAAATATATAATAAGATTTATTGCAAACAACAAAACAAACTCATAACAATAACATTGGAGAAATACAATACTCAAAATTAAATTCTATTGCAGCAAGGGGCTACAGACGATAGGTCTTTCTTCCCTCATATGAATATTATTTTACTTTACTTATTTTTTAAATGAATAATGGGCTCTTTGGCCCAAGTTGCACAATAAAATTGTTTAAATGAAAAAAATATAAGAATAAATGTTCAAACGAAAGTAAATATCAGCTGAAATATAAAAAACTTCAAGCAAGTCAGACCATTGATGGGAGAAGTGACGGTTAATCTGTGAAAATTGGGTTGAGATGCACCAAAAAGAAAGAACAAATAAAGCAATTACTATGGTATAATACTGTTTGGAAATCTAAATCAAATGCAATAAACTACTGTAAAATTGGACCTGGGAGTTTTGTAATTTAAGGTTTCAGCATTACAAATTACAGCCGAAGCGCTGACAGGCTCAACGGAAGAAAATGAGAAGAAGACGAAGAACCGAGAGAAGAGATGAGAAAAAAAGAAGAGAGAAACAAAGGCGACCCGAAGAAGAGATGGCCCGAAAACAATTTAAGAACAACCAGTGGTTTATCGGTTCCCGTCGGCCTTCCTTTACCTCTTACAATCATCGGATGAGAGGGTGGCAAAGGTAATGATCGTGCGGGCCAGGCCATAATCAAAGCGGATTCGGCTTTATGTAACAGCTCGCAAGTTACAATGTGTGGTGTATCTTCTGCTTAAACGGACCCCACCACCGCCACCTGCCCATGCGGCTCAACTCTTGCAGACGTCGAGAGGGACGTGACACTGCCATACTTCACTTAACATTAGCATCATTATGGACACGATCATTAGTTTAATGGAAGGCCGATATCGATTTTGGGCCAACAACAAAGAAAACAAGCCCAAGTGCATGAAACCCGAGCCGTGTACTTCTACGCGAAAAATTGATTCCGCTTCCATTATGTAAGATTAAAAGATTGTTATTACGTGATTCGTATATCAGACAAAAAAAAAATACGAAAAAATAAAAACAAAACCGGGAAAACACGAAAGTGAAATATCTCGAGCAAAAAAATGTATATAGTCGAAGACGCGCACTGCTAATAACAATAAATCAGTCTCTGAACTATAAAAGGCGGCTTCTCAGGAAATATATTTAATACATATAAAAGATCTTTGGATTTAAAAAAAAAATGCGAGATAAATCTAAAATGGAATCGGCTAATATGGAAAATATCGCTGTTCCAGGTTTTCCGCGGGGATGGAAAAACAGCGGACACGGTTTTTGTCAATAGTCCGACAATTAAAAGCCGATCCAGTATATCAACTCCAGATTGATCGATTCCCAAGTGCATTTACATTACAAATCCGAGCGTACAAGAACTGGATTAGTTACACGTCGAAGAACAACAGCGGACATAAAGATTAACGCGTCGGAAGGCGATTTTGAGAAGGAAACGAATTATGTTTACCAACCCTTCCTGGCAAGGGCTTTCTCGAAGGATGTGGAACCTATTACTGCTTCTCTTGATAGTCATAATGAGTCAATTACAGTTTCCAAGCTTCTATCCTTTTCCTCTATTCTGATAATAAATAATAACAACGTGAGACGTCCAACGAGTGTCAAACCGTTTCCTCTTTTTGGTTTGCGTGAACAATAGGTTCGACGCCAACCAAAGCAGAGAGGGGTTGTTGGTTCACGTTTAGAAAGGATGTTCCTGTCTGGATAAAAGCCACAGTTCATCCGAACACACAAATAACTACATGGAAAGCGAGAATATAATAACACAATACGATGACTCAATCCTTATAGACGAGCCTTCGTCAATCTCACAAAAAAAACAAAAATAATTAATTTCAAAATGTCAAAATTATGTGTATTATACAAAATTAAGTATTTTAGACATCAACATTTATAAAATAACCAGACACACACAAAAAAAACATTTATAATATCAAATATAATAAATATATAATTGTAACTTGTATTTATATAATTAAATAAAAAACTATAAAACCAATCTAAAATAGCAGCAAAAAATCATCAATAGTACAACTTATCACATGACTATTAAAAAATACTTCATTTCATATATTCACTTCATTTTACAATATTGAAATTGAAGTAATTTTGACTGAAATACTTGAAAATTTCTTAATTATGAAACATTTCACGAATAGTCAATAGCGGATATTTATAAAAGCGTGATATTCCATCCATAACATGCACAATTTGAAACCAGACTAATTGTATACTTAAAAACTGATTATTTTTCTGTTTGAAAGAAATATTTTTTTAGAATTTATATTTATGTTAATTAATTAAAATTTAATTGATTTGAAAAGTTAATCGAAGCAGGTCTGTTTGCATCTCTTGAAATAGTAATTGCATTAAACTCATTGATTCATTCTAAAATTTGTTCATCGCACTCAGATTTTACGTAATACGGCCCTGTCCGTGTTTGTCCAAAGTCTTTGTGTGTTTGGTTGTGCGTTTTTGTGTACATTGTGTGATGGACAGCAGGAAAAGGGTTAGGCACTTCGGATAATAGTTATAATTAAAAACAGGCCATTATCTCTAGCGCAACATCTCCACAATGATCGACTTAATTTTCAATGCAACGGAATAACAATGAACGGAAAATTATTTAATTTCATAAACAATCAAAATAAGAGCAATTAATGTACAAGTAAAAGGGAGATTTACGTCCGGAAACTGATACCTGCTTTTAGTATTAATCAGTGCATGTTCTAAAGGACATATCTATATTCAGTATCTAAAAATAATTAGAATCATTAATTACGTATTCATTTCTTTACATTTATTCATAGTTTTATATTATTAATATTCTTTAATCAACTTAAAAATATACAATTTTTGTATTTAAAAATATTCATAGAAAAAAAAAATTGTAATGACTTTAGACTAAATTAGTGCACACAAGTAATTATAAATACATTTGAAAGAGTAAGATTTTATAATTATTAAAAAAAACGAATAAAGTAACAGTAAAATATAATGATAACTCAATATTCGTACTGCAATCAGTTCCAAATTCATGTACTTACACAATGCAGAACATAGCCCGTTACTTTGTTCTCATATGAAATAAGGGAATTTATTTTTTAGTCCATTCTTGTGAAAAAATCGTAGTTATATAAAGTATTTGTATAAATTAATTTAAATACTCTTAATAATAAAATTAATAAATACAAAATTGGATGAAATAAATAAAATTTTAGCTATTTTTTATTTTCTCTTTCTTGTATATTTTCACTACTTGGATTTGCTTGAGGAACATCAGGATTGATGGGCACTAAAAATCTGTCTCAAGAAGTTCTGAAGTAAAATTCATCTCATCAGAATGTAGCAATATCTGATCATTCAATTAATAGGAGCGACGATTATCAATAGACTTTTGTAAATGAAAGAAAATATGTGATTGAAAGACATCAATCCAAACTAATATTGTAGAGAATCAGTTCTTATTTAACATTTATGAAGAATTATACATTATACGTATTTCTTGTGAGGTAATATTTTGCAGGCTGAAATAACTAAAATAAATAAATTGGTTATTATATTTCATAATTTATAGAATAGAAATTACAATTTTGTTGTAGACTGTTTGTTTGAAATGCAATTACTATTGCCACCAGTAATTAATGTACGTAATAAATGATTGATAGCCATTAAAGATAGATAAAGTTCAGTTTAATAAATATGCAAGCAAGTGAAGTGTTGAGAGTTCTGTTGGGGAAAACGAAACGGAAAATACATATTGATTATACATGGACAATGAGTTATTGAGGGATTCCACTAATTGTTTCATACATTCTGCGAGTGGAAAATAATAAATTGTTTGATTTATGAACTGAAGACTGTGTACGATATTAAGTTATAAATCATGTCCGAATCGAAGAGAGCGCAAGAGGGAAAAGTGGAAGATGAAAAAAGAAGCATCGCAGAACGGCAACGAACGGCGGAGTCCGTCCGCTATTCGCTAATTAGAATAATGAGGATAGAAGCAGGCGCACAATTAAATATTGTAATATGTGTTTGTATAAAGAGAGGAACTTTCTAACTTTGTTTTACGTTGTTCTGTTTTTAATTCCTTCCTCTTCTACTTATTTTTTTTTGCAAATGTATGTAGACCAGGCCTGCTTGGCTGCAAAACCCGGAACAAACGATATTTAAGCAGCTCTACACACTTAATTACCACAACGCGGACAACTTAATTAACATTCAATACTAAATCCTAGAAGTACTTTAACTTTTATAATTAAAACACGTTGCTTTCTTCTCCAACAATATAAAATATTACACTTATTCTTAGTATAAAAATACTTTCTAGCTTTATTTCTTGGTTTAAAAATTAATTATTTTATCTCAATTACTGAAAATCATGTCTAACTACATTTACAAAATTAAAAATTATTAACTTGTAAGTCAAAAAAATCTTAATTTTATAATTATTGATATTGTTATTAATCAAATAGTAATGTAATCAAATGCTTTGTAAATATTCTTTTTTAGATTTGTTTCATTACTATTATCATTATATGATTGTCTATAGCCCTTTGCATTATATTTTATTTTCTTTATATTTATTATTATTGTAATTAGTTTAAATTTATTTGTAGTTGTTGTAATAAATATTATAATTATTATTAAATATAATGGAATTTGATGGTTTTTAGTTCAATATTTATATAACCTTATTAGTAATTTAAACAAATTTAAAGTATTTTCTATCGAAAAATGTTAACAAACAAAATATATTTTATATTATGTTTTAGTGAAAATATTCCGTATTTGGGAAGTAGTTTTATTGGCTATTAACTCTATAAATTGTTAAATAATATGGATAAAAGCACAATCAACTATATAAATTGTAAATAGAAGTTTTAAGTTTTTTTTGTCTCTGAAAACAACTAAAACTTAACGAAGCAATGTTATGGTATCACATACATTAAGCAAAGTATTATTAATATTTGAAAATTAATCTTTTTCAACTAATACTCACATGATTTAAGAACTAATATAATGTGGATACTTTCATTAATATATCTATAACAAACAGTAATTACATAAAAAGCTTATATCAGGAATAGAATGCTTTTTACTTAGTACATATTACTAGAGATTCAAAATAACACATTCTATACTAGAAATTTAGTATTGAGTTAAAATGCAGGGTTGTTTACGATGCATTCAATGTAATCTGTAGGTATCAATCTTGTCAGTTTATCTGGACGCACAATCAATTCCATCTCCAAAGCTTCAGTCATAGCTTTATGTCTTACTTTTCGGCTATAAACAACAATGTAAAACGTATTTATTGTTATACTTAATTTAAATTTACATTACATGTAAAAGTTAATAACAATAAAAGTTACGAAATTGATGTATTTAAAATTGGAAAACACACATTTGTTCAAAAAAATAATTATGATTTTCGTAAGATATGTTACAACATACATATTTATAAAATGCATTACATCCACTTATTAATTTCAATATTATTAATTGGAAAACGTAAAATTTATATGTATATTTGTGTTATATTAACATTTTTTAAAAATATTATTCTCATGATGAATTATTATATAACAGACGATATAACTTAGAATAACTAAAATAAAATATGTTTTTGTCAATATAAAATCAAAGTAACTATAAAATTTTAAACAAATTTTACATTATCATATTCTGCATTTGTATATTTTCAAGACACTGTTTACCAATTAAGTTAATTCATTAATAAAAAAATGTAATAATTCGCAAACAATATGCAATTTTTAATTATATTTTAAAGATTATGTCACCTTAATTTTGAGTGTATATATTTGTAATTATGAAAGTAACAATGAGTCATATAAATGTGAATGAAATAACTTTTATATAATACAAAATATATTGGCAAAAATACCTAACTTGTAACAGTTTCTACATTTATATTTTCTTATTATTAACATTTTGGGTCAAAGGACTGTTGTGTTATTTTCTATTGTTGTAATTGTCTCATTACAAAGTATAATTAAGAACTTATGTACTTAATTTTCAAATACCCATATGTAAGCTATATGTGTAAGAGAAGTACTTTTATAGTGGTGTTTGTACTTGGTAAGTATCACGTAATAATAATTATTGTTATATTTAGATATTTTGAAATGATATCAATGTAAATATTATTTTTTTTATACAACTATTATTCATCATTGCTCATCATCAGAGACTAGTTTTTCAAATTGGTAGATGTATATATGTAAAGTTTTATTCTTCGTGTTGATTTTCAAATGATGACACGTCCGTCTGTGGCTTCTGAAGATGCAGGTGACTTGGGAGGAGGAGGAGCAGAAGTATAAAAAGAAATTATAGTATGCGCCAGAATCACATAAGAAGACATCCGGCCCTAAAAGTTTTCTCACCACCGGTAGCCGGGCATCAATC
>JAFMTC010000002.1:164837-179136 GCA_018845635.1 Nicrophorus orbicollis | reverse complement strand
GATGAGCGGAGGAGAGAGATGTGGAGCACGTGCTATATGTAGTACGATGGTATGGTACACACATAGGCAGGATGTGCGTGGTGTTCGGTTCCGGGTTTTGGCCGTGCCGGTCACTAAACACAACTCCGGAACAGTTTATAGGCCTCTCCTGCTACATATCTTCTTATAACTAACTCTTTCTCTTCTTATCTTCCCTCCTCCTCTTCGTAGGTCTCACTCTTTGTCGCACCAACATCCCAAATATGAACCACACACACACCCACTATAACGTTCCCAAATTTAATACCCACTACCGACAATAAGCTCATCATTAACCAATGACAAGCCTTTAATACTTCCATTCTGAATCACACACATCCTTCGAACGTAATGACTTTGAAGATTATATTATATTGATCACTACTTTAATATGGAAGGTTGATTTAGTGATGATGTCAATTCTTGCTAGTATACATTACTAACTGTGCTGTCAATATTTTGACACAATACATAAATTATTATTATTTAAACAGTAAATGCAACTAGCAATTAAAGTAGAGTAATTAAATAATTACTCATATTTTTCAATATTCAAATTAATTTTTAATATGAGTAAAATTATTAATTATATCCACTTTAAGTGAATACATTTTTATAAGCCTCAATTAATCACAAATTAGAGTAAAAGGTTATCGACCTAAGTTCGCTTCAATTTTATTAATTCTAAAATGAAAGAAAATTGATTTCATATTGATTACAGTAACATTACTTATTTTGTAAGAGTTATATAAGCACTTTAAATTAATGACTCTAAGTTTATTGAAGGTGTATTACCTTTAGTTATTTGATCTTAATGTGGATCTTTATATCCATCCAATTAATATTACACACAATTTTCATTGAAATACAATGTCGATAATATTTTTGTATAATTGCAAACATAAAGTATATTGCTTATTTAGAACTTAACTAAAAAATGAAATTTCAGTATATGATATTCAGTATAGACATGCTGCATAGTAAAGTCAACTGAACAAAATATGCATTCATAAATTTTATTACGATATTTTTTTGGAACTAATGAAAAATTACGCAGGGTCAAAAATTCTCCATGCCCCAAGTCCTAATATGCCTAGTGCTTAAAAACGTCCGGATTGTAAGTTAACACCGCACTCAATAAGTCTTCGGTCTAACTAAGAAAAACTATATTTTTTTAGAAATTCGACTTGATTCATCAACATACTCTTGTTCAAGAATGAAACATTCATTGCAACGCTCCTCTAACTTTTCGATGCCTTTTTAGGCATTTAGGTAATCTACCTACTTCTATTTTGCTCTCAAAATTCATCTCAGTTTCGGCTATAACTTCTTCATTTCAGATAAATAATATCTTTCAGTGGAGCATTTTTTTGAGCCAGCAAGGAATCTGATCTTGAGAGGGTAGGGTAAGCGAAGATGCAATTTAAAGCATAATTCATTCAATTTAACCATCGTTTTTAATGACTTGTGACATGGGTTTTTAGTCCGATGTGAAATTCGAAAGCAACTTTCGCATGATCAAATTTTCATGTAATCTTATAAACAAACTTACTTCAGATATCTAAGTTATCTTTCGAAACTATTTTGTGAACATTTTTTATGTTTTTCGGAATAACTACCGGTTATAGGCGATGAGATTGTTATATTAATTAAGTTCATAAGATCAGGATAATACATACTAACTTAATTTAAAATACAAGTTGTATGGAGCAAAAAACAAAATAAAAGTAACTGTTTATTACTTTGCACAATTTCAGCAACCAACTGAGGATAAATATATACGACTTTTTGAACAAATCCATTATTTTGTAAGTACCTCAAAGTAATTACTTTTGCAATGAATTGCTTCCTGCTATATATTTCAATAACGAGATGTATAATACATTGGAAGCAGCTCTCTATTATTACAATTTATCCAAATAAAGTGCGAGTATCGAGCTCAAAACAACTCAAGGCTTTAATTGAAATCAATGCATCGGTTAATCATCATCCGTTAATACCCATATCAAGTATCTACGATTCGATAGAATCTCATTGTCTCGCGCATTATTAAAGAGCACAGCGAATTAACTGTGTTTTCCGTTGCCGGGCACGTAATGGATCGTTAAGTAATTGCAAATAAATGAAACGTTTCTTCTTTGCGTACGCGCAATTCAATTAAATCTCGAATGATTACGAAACACGAAGAACTGATTCAAAGACAAATGCATATGCGCACAGGCAACACACTCATACAGAGATCCCAGTGTAATTATTATATAATTTAGTCCAGTTTAGAAACGAGTGCTTCGCGTTTAATGACACACATTATTGGAGTAATTTTATGAAAAAAGAAGAAGACATCTCTGGAAAAAAAGATGGAATTGTGACATATATGTACGTATATGTGTACGGAGGAATTCATGAGAATATCTTTGCGAGGCGATTCGCATGGGCTGCGTGGGCCGATCTTCTCCCTCTTTGTCTCTTCTTGGGCTTATGGTGTGTATGTCAACTGGACACGACGGTTTCCACTTTATTATTTGCTCAATATTTACCTGACGTTAAATTACTTCCACATCGTTATTATTTTTATTTTTGCAGCAAATTACAACGTATTTATAATGGTATAATGATGATCTCAAGTCTGGACATTGTTCCAAACTTATAGACGAATGACTCACACAGTATCCGAATAAACAATTCTTCCAAGATCAAACTGTCTGTTGAAACCGGACTAATCGAGTACTTTAAAATGACGTTAAAATAAACTAAACAAAAATAAATTTAAGAAAGAACAATCCTATATGTATATCATAAGAAATTGTATACGAATATTGTATACATTTTGTTAATACTATTGACCAAAATCTTCCCGCCTAGGAATAATCATAATATAACACTTATACATTTTTCCGTCAAAAGTAAAGAATAAAAATATAGAAGAATAAAGAATAAAGAAGATTAAATTAACTGCATAAGTAAAGTTTGTATTTTTAGCATCAACAATAACTCTTAAGAAAAAATAAATACAATTATACTTAAGATATACATGATTTCTATAAAATAGTAGGAACATTGAATGCTTTCATGCTATTCTAATGTATTTAATGGAAACTTTTGCTATAATTTCAAGAAATACAAATATTATTGAACGAAAAGAATTAGATCAACATAAAGGGCTTTTTGTGGCTAATTAAGATTATTGTTTTTATTACAAATACTAAAAAATACGTATTAACGGTCATTACAATGATTCTTGGTCACTTTTAATCTAGTGGTTGTGCGTATTTCGGTTATCACATACGAAGAGCGTTGTTTTATTATTTGCATTTTATCATTTGATACCAGTCACATTGAGGTTACTTTAGACGCAAGCAGTACGTAATTTTGTGTGTAGCTCTTATTAGGGAGTTAATATTAATATGAAGTGCAAAAACGAACATTTCCGTAAAGGAAATAAAGCTGCAGAAGCTAACAAAGAGGTATGTGAAGAGTATTGAGTTGATTACATAACAGAGAGTACGTGTCAGAAAAATTATCACTCAAAAATGACCAATTCTCGTTGATATACTAAAGTTGATGATGACCAAATCAACCTCATTATTGAAGAGGATCATCATATAATCATCGAAAATCACTTAAAATGTCTAAGACTCGCTAGGAAGGTCGATATTTGCAATATGCATCTGAAGATAATTGAAAATTCATGAAAAGATTCGTCACTAGTGATGAAAAATGGGTCACTTACAGTAACATCATTTGATGATGAACCAGCACAAATCACAGAAGAATTGAATAAAAATAAGATCATGCTTTCAATTTGGTGGGATTACAAAGGCGTTTAGTATTTAGAGCTGCTTTCAAGGAACTAGACAATCGATTCAGATCATTACTGTCAACAACTAACGAAACTGGATGAAATAATCAAAGAAAATCAGCCAGAATTTTCAAATCGTAAAGGTATCTAGTTCCACCATCATGATACAAGGCATTATACATCTTGATAATTCGCAGAAAATTATAGGAGCTTGGTTAGAATGGGATGTCACAACTCCCATACAGCCTTATCCTACACTATTACCATTTATTTCGAAGTTTTCAGAACACTTTGAATGGTAAAACTTTTACAAATGACGATAACCTTAAATAGCACATGGTTCAGTTTTTTTTCTGATAAGAATCAGAAATTCGCTGAACGAAAAATCATGAAGCTGCAAGAAAAATGACAAAAGGTCTGTGAACAAAATGGAAAATACATAATTGGTTAAAGTTTATTCTATTTATTAAAAAATGAGTTTTTCAATTTGGAGGACTTGGGATAGTTGTATTTATTTTTATTTTTCAAACTGTATTTTGGCTTTGATTGAACAGAACTACTCTTTCAATGTGTTTATAAGTTTCATAAAATGTTGATGTATTTAGAAAAACAATTCATTTTCTTTTTTCCGACCAAAATACTACTATTAAATCGGGTATATAATTTTCTCTTAACGAAATAATATGAAATATGTTATTTTCGTTAATTGAGGTATACAGTATCAATATTTAAAAAGTTCAGTTAGTAGAATGTTCGACTGTAGGAAATACTAGGATCATTATTGATTATAAATATTATTATTAAATAATTAATAATTACTATTATTTCCATATATACAAGTGATACACAAATATTATTTATAATGTGACAATTTGATTTATATTTCTACATTAATTTTCTCTATTAATAATCTTTGATTATTACAAAAATCAAAACTAAGGTCTAAACGTATATTATAAATGCGGTCAATTATAATGTAAGAATTAATATAATTCTTATTATAACAGAACATTTTCCGCAGTGTTTTGAAACTTGTAAAATATGCTAGGAACTAGAGTAGAAAGCAAATTAATTAAGTAAACATTTCGAAATTACAATAATAAATCTAAGATCCGACGAAGATGTACGTGATTATTTATATTTTTTCTTCACTTTATTTAATTACAAAATAATGAATAATAAATAGAAAAAAATGCAGTAATTAGTCAATAATAAGAAAAATATTTTCTAATTGAACATAAGTTAATACTAATTAAATAGCTCTAAAAAATGAAAATTATATAATTTAATGAGCGGAAGAAAACTTTAGTTGATTTTCATTTATTTTATTATTTTTTTTACTAATAATACGTAACTTTACTAAGAATGTGAGGAGAATTATTATATTTAAATAAAATTGAATGATTTTTTGAAATCAAAATTAATATGTGTAATAAAACAATTTTAAATTTTCTAATTGAAAATAGTCAAGTTATGAATCTTGTCAAGTTATCGTATATTAAACTACACTAATATTTAACCATAATAAGTGCACAGTCGATTAGCCTAGTTTCTCATGCAGTGGTCGACAGGAAATTAAATTCATAATAATTATAGTAGAATGACTTCAAGTTCAATTCCTCTAATTATATTTAATTATTATTGAATTTCAACATCACAGACATGTCGTCGACTGTACCTTGAAGATTCCAACAACCACGGTGACAGTGTTATTACTGAATTCGTGAATGAAAGGTACTTTTTTTTCAAATCCAATTATTCTGCTTACCATTATGCTTTCCCCTCTCCCTTCCCATCTGTCTGTCTTATTGTGCTACGGTTTTTGTTTTTATTATTTATTAAACAATGAGGATTACCTCACTTCCACCTAGGCTCGCTTCCGCTGCGGGCCCGGCTCATTATTACATTTAAGTGTAATTCCTTTTTGCACAACGGAATTACCATTCGGATTGCAAATGCTAGTGAAAATTTGTGATTTTTCCACCTACATTTCCATGTTAATAAGCCATAAATATCATATTTAGTCAATCTTTTTCAAACACTATTTCCTTTGTAAGCAGTATACAATCATATATATGCATGAAATTAATTTATAAAAAAAACTTTATTGATATATAATTCAAGTTTATTAAATTAATTGATATAATTCTATGTAAATTACGTAAATTAATTTAGTTTCATACATTGATGAATTATATAAGATAATTTCAAACATTTACAATACTCGCACAATGCGACTTAGAACTATCCTGGTTGTTGTAATGAAGACTTTAAAACTTGATAAATATAAACTGAACAAAGAGTGATGTGACTACGTTTTCTAGTTTATGTATAAAAAAAGAAATAATAATCTTCTTTTTGAGATTTTCAAAATGTAGTTCGGGATCCGGACTAATAAGCAGTATTAAGAGAGGTATTACTGTACTTTTACATTTTTTAAAATTATAAATACACAAGAATAAAAATGAATAAATACTTTACATTCTAAGTTATAATAGATATAATTCTTGTACTAAATAAATACAATAATTGCAATGTTTTATTTGAAATCTAACAGTCATTAGCAAAATTATATACCTGTAGTTGGTATGTATAAAAACGGAACATTCCCACACGCATAAATAAATAAATTTATGTACGATACGCATCGAATGGGGAAGTTGAATTCCAATTCAATTAAAAACGGTGCACGACAGTGAAATAAAAAACACTAAATGTGATATGGAAATAATACGGGAGAGGAACAGAGGGTGCATTTTAAATGATATGCAAATCGAGAAGAACCTAAATTTCGGTTGATTTTACCAGCCATTTTTTCATTTTATTCATGTGACTGTAATACCAGGAAATACGTGGTCTATTGATGATTTTTTGTATAGTACATATGTTGTTTTTTTTGTATTTCGTAACATTCCCTTACGTAGACAAGTGTGTGAATAATTTAAAGTCACATGAAAACTAAAAATAGATTAGTTTGAGTATTTTATGATAAATAATATCAATATTTGAACATAAATTTATATAAACTGTTATATTATTTATATAAAATAATATAACAAAAATAGTCAAATATGAGGGAAAATCTGCGGTCAATAAATTTGTGTACTGGGAAAATACAATACATTCAGTTTACCAATACAAATATTTGTATTAATACAGTCATTCTTTACACGTTGACGGACACTTGCGGCTATAGCCGTCAAAGTGAAGTTCACTATGTGGCATGATGACAATAGCCGCCAAAACGAAACGGTCATTGTTAGACACTACACAAATGTGCATTTACCGGCGTACAAGTAGAAGCTTAGTATCATGTTTTGGAAACAATTATTTAGGTTGAATTTCGTTTTCCACCTGTTACACGACTTGCAGCTTCAGTATGCACGTTGTTGTAAAACATATAGTGTCAATTTTCGAACTTCACTTTACGTCACTTGTTCCTACTGTCCGTCAACGTGTTAATAAGATGAATGACTTAAATATACTCGAATTAAGTGTCATCTATGATCGATTTATATAGGTAATCGAATTTATTGATTATTCGACGTAATTATGATATATTGATATATTATGATATATTGAAAACTTAGAACTAGTAAAATGATATAAATATTAAACTTTTTTTTGTATTTCATATTCACCACATTTTTTGATGTACACAATTAACAATAATGTAACAACAATATATGTATTTCTTTCTTTCCATATAATTTCAAACATATTGTAATTTGTAAAAGCTTAATAGAGAGCAAATTTTAAATTAGGAGTTACAAAAAAACATATTTTTACCTTAAATTACGATAAAAATAATAACTTTATTAACAATAATAATATCTAATGCAAATTCAAATCAAATCTATTGAAATACTAATGCTAATGCTAATAAAGATAACAGTACTGGTAAAATTAAATTTTCAAAATAAAATATAGTAAGATTATACATGGGTCACATGTTTCTTCTTAGAAAATGGTTATTAATGGTAAGTTATAAAGCATATTAAACATGATACTGGTCTTTTTATTCCCTGTGCAAATGTATTATTTTGTCGAGTACTGAGAGGCAGGTATGTAGTCTTATTTCTAATAGAGTTCAGTCCAAGAAAATTGCATTTTCCCTAATTGGCTCCCTTGTTACGTTTCGCGGGAAAGTATGTACCTACTGCCTACGTAGACTTATAATGAGTAATGGGGACTTCCGTTGCTGCAAGAATCGGACATGCTGCGGACAGCAAAGAGGAGTGAGAGGAAGAGAGAGGATGATTATTATTTAAAAAAGGGGGGAGATTTAATAGAAACGATTATTAATTTGCACGGCGCAAATTTATTGCGCGAAACGCGAAAGAATTTATTGTGCTTAATTAATTACATTATGCGCCGGCTTTAATTTAAATCGGGCCTTATTTATTGGGCGATCGGGGCCCGCCGATAAAGTGCCCGATATTAATTGGATATATTTATTATTGTTTTATTTCTCATATGTATATACATACATATATATGTATAATATATACATATATATTTTGGTTCTTGTTTTGTTGTGTGGCTCGGATCAATTTATTATTATTTGCATAAAGGCGAGGTAAAAGGGGGGCCTCGAACGGAGATGCAAAAATGTGGGGCCCCGGCACTAATAATTAACATTCAAATGAGAAATGGGTGTTTTAATTGCAAACGCAAACGCTGCTCTCTGTTCTGCTCTGCTCTGTTCTGTTCTCTTCTTGATGACCTCCCTTTGCACGCTTCTTGTGCTCTTATTTTTATGCCCGATGTTGATGCTGCTTCTGCTTCTGCTGCTGCTGCTGTCGTTGTTCTTCTTCTCGCGTTTAATCAACAGAGTTCATCTTCTTGTTTCGTGACGAAAAGGACACGGAGTTAAGACGTGTATGTCGTCCGCACATTTTGGGTACAATATCAGGACCGGAGATCTTAATGCCATGTAATACGTCGGCCATTCCAAACGAGCCTTCAAGTAAATTAGTTGTATGTGAGAATTGTGGATATTCCTAAAAAAAAGCTTCTTTCAGTCATATATACTTTATATTTAAAGAATGTACTACAATATTAACAATGTTTAATATAATAGTTATATAAAATACAAAAATAGTGTAGAAATACCTATTGTATAGCAATAACATTATATTTTCTTCTCTTTCTTACTTTTTTTATTAATGCATTGAATTTCTTTTTTGTAGTTTTTGCAATAATTTTTATTACTATTACAAAAGCATTAGTATCATGTATTAAAGTTATTTCAATGATACATTTGCAATACTATTTTTCACCAAATAGAAAAAAAATCTTCAATTTCAATTAACCGTCGATTTCTTTTTAAAATTATTATTAGAGAATAACTCTTATCTTTCTGTGTTAAATCAAATACAGTGAGTAACAGGTTAACAAACTTCAAACAAATCGGTTATCGAATACTTTTTGCGAAAGATTCTCATGTTCCAACAATAATCATACGTTCGTAAAATGGTAGATATGAAGCTAAAGCCTCGATATTCGGTTAACGAACAACTCATATATCGAAAAATGTCTGTAACCTATCGTTCGTTAACCGAAAAACCATTGTTCGTTGGCTATTCTGAACAAATATATTTTTAGTCAAAATACGACACTCTTCCTAAATAAAACAAAATATTGTAATAAAAAATACCTTTTTTCAAAGATCTTTAATCCTTTATGAATATTAGTAATTTAAAAAATTGAAAAAGAAAGTTGTAATTCGATTTCATGATTTAATAAATGTTTTTAAATAAAAATATGGGTCCAAAGTTGTCATTTGCTTTATGAATAATAAATTAATAGTAATTATTATAAAAATATATCAACAAAATTATATAAATATGAAATTTGTTCATAGAATGATTAATATTTTTGCATAAACATCATTATTCAACAAATATCAATAATAATTATTATTATGTAGAAAATAATGTTATTTATTTTACTTGCAGTATATAATGTAATTCATCAATAAAAAATACAATAACATGAAAATGTATTCAAACAATATTCAATTTGAAAGATGTGATATATTTCAAAATATCAAAATTAAATTATCATACATCCAATTATGAGAATTGCTAATATGTAATAATATTTTTAGTCCTGTAATTAATAAATTCAAATATATACAGTAGATTAAAAGAGTTCGTTTCAAAATAAATATATTTTCCCTTTGAATAAATTTGTAGCTAATAAACATGTTTATATTCTATATAAATTCTTATATAAACATATTTGTATTTGTATTGATTTGTATAAATGTTGTAATAAATATAGTTAATAATAATGAACTTATTGTTTATTAGACCCGAATATATTGTCATTAGCCTCAACCAGTAGAAACATCAATACCATCAATGCATCCAAAAAAATCTGACTAGATAATTCATTGTATTCTTAAAACCAAAGGGCTATTGGCAGCAGTGTTTCTGTCAAAAATATGTTTCATTGTTTTTCTTCCTTTCTTATTATTGAACATACAAACTGTAAATAGCAAATACAAGTAAAATGTAATGTTATAGGTACATGTCATTCACATAACAGTTGACTTGTTGATCAATTGTCAAGTAATTGACAAGTGCTTGTTAAATATCTCGTGTTGAATAGCCGCCGCACTAAGGTTAATGAGTTACAGATCACCCTACTGCACCCCACCTGCCTACTGGTCTTTTTAATTCCATCGTTTTGCTATGGTCGGTTTGTGTTCGTTTCGATTTTCATCGCTTGTTTCAATTTCTCTCCTTCCTTTTTGTTTCACCGTGTTGTTTTACTTGTATTCCGTCGCCGTTTTTTCTCGGCGAGATTTCGACGTTTATTAATAGAAAATCAAAGATGGTGTGTCAAGCTTTTGTCTGATTGGTCCTCAGTGGAGCGGAAATGCAAAGACGGCCATCAAGTCACACCTTTTCTTAACCAAAAACAAGAAGAAAAGTTCGAATAAAGTAAAAAACAAAATTGATTCAGGAGAAACAAAAGGATGAAAATAAAATGTAAACAAGCGAGACGAAACGAAATAAGTCGAGAAAATAATTGAAACACGTTGAAGGTTCCTCTGTCTTTCTCACTTGTATCATCGATTCTCCTGATTAATGCGATGAGATAAACAAATACGACAAAAATTTATATTTTTTCCTACGTATGAAGCGTGAAGGAAAAAAGTTCCCACACTATATCCAAATTGGGTAATGAATAATTAATGTTACGCACCAAAAGGCTAGTAAATAGTCTATGAGGGGTTGACTTACCCTTCATTTTAATTCTTTATAAATACTGTAAATTGCAATGCACTTGACTTGTAATGATTTTAAGCATTTTGTAAATAGAAAAGATTGTAACTTATTTTTTGCTAATTATTGATTGGTATATTTAGTAGTAGTAGTAGTAATTCTAACAGAGAATTTAATATTTATTTTTACCTATCACTTTTGTTAACAATATATTTCATTGATTTAAACAAATTTAAATATTAACTACATATAACAATGCAATATCAATATTTTCTTGTTTTCTTAAATATAAAAATATGTGTATACATATGTTATAATGCTATTAAGATATATCTTACAAATATAATTATAGTATTTGTATTTTATTTTTTTTTGCAATCTTTATTGGTCTAAAGGGCTAACGATCAAGGTATTTCTGTCTTAAAAGTATACTTTTTTACATTTATTACTATCTACTTATAATTAAAAATCATAAAATTTTGAGTTATGTTTTCAGTTATTGTATCTATCTTGGTTTATTAACATTCTAGTATTCTTTCTTTGAATTAAGATGTTGATTTATGTAAAATATTTCAACAAATATATTGATTATATGGTTTAAAAAATATAAATTTATATATTTTGTTAATAAATTGGTTAATTTGAAAGAAATATCAACAAATTTAATAAGGACAAGTAGTTAATATTTTACGTATTTTATGTTTTTAGTTAGTACTAGGTGCTACAATTACTACAGTTGTTTATTATAAATGTCACAAATTGAAACATTAATACAATTATTACTTATATATTAATATTTATGTAAATAAAACTATAAAATGAAAAAAGTATGAGTGAATTATAAAACAATTCAAACAGTGTGATTGAAATTGCAACAATTGTAAACATAAGAGTTTTAAAGTAATATTTATGTACATAATATGAAAGATAAACAAAAAATTCATGATCTTTCCATGTAATATATTATTTTAATAAATATTCAGATTTTTTTTGTATATCATTTAATTTAGTTACAAATAATCACAAATAGGACATGCATAAAATTTGACGGTATAATTGTCATTACTTAACATAATCCATTTTTTTAATTTAGAACATAGCAAAATTAGATTTTTGCGAAAGGTGCTTGTTCAAATCTCACCAAATAAGCTCACCATGGATTTCCGGAATTTTCAGGATTTGCAGACACACCGGTCAGCGAAATAAGGTACTGACAAAATAGATTCGATGGAAAGGGTACAATAAATAATAGAAATATTGAAGAATATAATCTAATTTTGTTGATTAATATTATTAATAACTTTAGTAATGTTTATGAGGTGCTAGCAATCTATAGGACTTTGGTTTGTGATGTTTGAGAATTATTTTATGAAATTATTTCTCATTTTTTAACAAATTTTATTTCAACCATTTATTTTATTGTCAGAATATGTATGCATTGTTTGACTTTCGTGTACCGTGCAAAATATATCCAATGGAAACGAGAAGACATTCTAAAATGTTCCACGAATGCTATTTCTCCAAGTTTTGTTCATAAATCTTAATTAGATAGAATTGAAATTCGCATGCATACCATGTTTGAATGGGTTTAATTGAAAATGGGTTTCAATTGAAAAGCGTTGGTCTTGCGATTGTCATCAGGCGAGCATATTTGTTTATTTTATTTTTTCAGTTTCTCTAGCAACTTACATTTGCGTGCCGTTCACGACGAGGAGAAAGAAAGACAGGAAAGATAAGAACTCTTAACTGTTTCCCCCCTATGTGTGTTTGTATGTATGTATGTATATGGAATAGCCGCAATTTCCAAACGAAACTTTCTGATTTTTTTCCGCGCTCTGTTAAATCCATCTCTCTTCCTTTAATTGATTGTTCTTATATAAACTTGCATTGTTACGAGGAAAGATTATAAGAAAAAAGAATGAAGACAACAATAAACAACGAGACAGACAGAGTAATTTATTAGAAATTCGCTTCTCCTTTTTCCGTTCCTTCTGTATTTATTGGTTATTTACGAGTGTTGTTTGGTAGACATTTATGCATTTAATAATTATAAATTTTTGGCGTGAAAGTCCGTATGTATTGTGTGGGGCCTGTGTTTTTTTTAATTAATGGCAAATTAAAACTGGGCTAAATGAATTCCATTTAAATAGAATCTCGCTAATTATGTAGGCTGTGAGATAGAGGGAGAGGATAGAGTCGGATGGTGGGATGGTTATCTACAGGGGATCTCTTCGTGTTTGTATCCTGCGGACAATTAAGGCCCTTTTCATTTCACGTACGCCGTGCCGTGGTGTGGCGTACATGCAGCATGCATGGCCATTACATTTGTGTATAAATGCGAGGTATAAAAAATATTCCTTCCTCTCCTCGCGCTCGCGTCACGTCCACTCCAGTTCCGGTGGAGATTGGACGGCCATTGAGAAGATTCGTCCACTGTGACGAAACTTCCGGTCTACCTTAGCCAGCCTCATGCATACTCGCCCATACTCATACATGAAACCAACGTTTCTTCTTTCCTACGTTTTTGTCTCCCCTTCTTTGTGTGCTTTAAATTTTAACCACTTTACGTTGTGATGCTAAATATACACATCAGATTGTTTGCGGAAACTTGATGAAATAGATATGTCAATGGAAGACGTTAAAACTTTATAATTATATATTCCATGTTTATATATATTCTATATTTCTTTGTTTTATCATTTCTTCAACATATTTACAAAAAAAAATAAGAAATATTCAATAAAATATATATAAATCAATCGAACTCCAGCCAAAATGTTACTTGTAATAAAGATAAGTAGTCGGAAAACTTATTAGTAATTAGATCCAAATATAAACAGAATAACGATTGACATTTTCTTAAACTCAAAGTATATAGATAAGTGTAGCTTATTAAATTAATAAAGTCTTATCTAAACTATATCTACACTTTTTTTTGTATAACGTTTGTTTTTATTTACAATCTATTTTATAACAAAACATTTAGTAAATGGTTTAACGGTTGAAAAATGACAAATTAATATTGGATAGCGCGCACTGGCGGTTTTCCCTTAATTGCTACTTAGATATTAAATCTCATTGGAAGATCCAGTAAATTACATCGCTTCAGTTGGTTCGTTGTTAAGCTATTATCAAGAATATTGAAAGCTAAGTCCTATTTTGGTATCTGCTACTATATTTCATAATGGCTTCCTCCACTGTTTCTATTTGAAGATCCTCGTGTATTCTCCTGTTTGTAATATAC
>JAFMTC010000002.1:126176-137382 GCA_018845635.1 Nicrophorus orbicollis | reverse complement strand
CTCACACACGTCCAAACGCACGTACTTGTACACACTGACACTTATGCACTCTCACAATAAAATTAAATCGAGAAGAAGAAGAAAAAAACAGTCATCGGTTGCGTGTGTGTGTGGTTTGCAATACGAAACGATTCGTTGCCCCAGAGGTGTACGAGGAAATTTGCATTAAAATCTTATTATTTCTATATAGATAGAGTTTACAACTTTATCACGTGAAAATCAATGGATAACCATACCATAATATTTCACATTGAATTAATGTAATAAAAAAAGTAATTGTAAACTGGAACTTACATTGTAGGTCTGCCTCGTATTATACGGTTACGTTCCTAGAAAACCTCCTGAAGTGCGAAACTCTTCCATCTAGGACAATCAATATATGATTGAGGCTAAAGCTATTGTATTTCAGTGATGAATAATCTTAGAATTTTATTGAAAATTTGACAATAAACTTTTAACATTTAAATTGTGACAGTTCTATAATATGGTTGTCATATTACCGGGAAGATTACTATGATGGAAATAGTAGTTTCATAGATCAAAGCAAATAATTATGGACGATAACTTTCATAACAATTATCATGGCATATAATTTCTTTAATGAAATTCTGCTGGAATTATGACTATTTTATAATATGATTTATCATAAATTATAAAAGATATGATAACTTTCAGTCCAGACAACTTTTTAAGAGAATGTACATCTAGTTATGTGATAATTATATAAAATTCTCCAATCGTGTTAGAACATAACATTTGCATAATAAGTGTATATCTGTACGAGTTGTGGTTCGACATATACGTTAATATACAATTTGAATCAGTTCATATAAACGTATGTTCTAAACAAAACCATTCGGTTTTTATATGAAAATGTATTAACTTTACGTTATATAATCACAGTTTTATAACAGAAATAAATGTTGTTGAAATCTTATAAATAGGATTATAGGGCAGAAAGACCTCGTTCGTTATCCCTTTGGCTCAATAAAGATGTTTAAATATTATGATTATAGAGGAAACAGAAGATAAAATTAGTTGAGCAAAAATCATACTCTATTTGGAACAATATTTTCTTATGACATTTCTCATACCATTTAATTACTTTAATGATTTTTTTCAAGTAACCATACTTCTTTCATTATAATATTCATAGGAGAAAAATCAAGGTCGATAGCTATTTGGCCAGTCTTTAGTTATTGTTAGTATTATTTGTTTGTTAATTAAGAATTAAGAATTATGAATTTTTATTTTATTTAAATATCTTTATTGGTCCAGATAGGGCCAAAGGAATACTGCTGTATCAAAATTTGATGTTAATCCAATCTTCTAACATTTCAAATGATTTATATAAGCATGTGATGATCATCTATAGTTGAAGAAAGACTATTCAGTACATAAAAAGGTTAACGGAAAAAATATTTATTTGAGCAAAAATCATGTTCAATTTGAGAACATTTATTTTTATGACTTTTCTCACAACAATTAACTTCTTTAATGAAATACAGCTACAATTACTGCATCAGGATTTGATTTTAATTATTTTTTTTTTATTTTCAAACGTTCATGCTGTACTTATTAAAACAAACACATTCTTACATATTTCCTGCTTATGTTATTTAGCCTAAAGTATATAATGACGAATCTATCTATTAATAAATAGATTAATTATAAAGAAGAGGTAAAAAATATTTATTTTTAATTAACTTCTTAATTTTGTATGCAATATTTTACACTTTTTAAAATGTATATAACATCAATTTAACAGAACACACGTAACGTAATATATTTCTTAATATGACAAATCTATGTACTACTATATACAGTAGTACATAGTAGTACATTTCAAAAAATAGCCCAAAAACATGTATTTTTTAATGAAAAAAAGCTTATATCACCACTCTTATATTCGATTTATATTGTGTTAAAGCAAGACCATATAGAAGATTAATGTAATGGATATTGTAACCAATAAATCACTAATAAACACTAGTAAAATTCAGTATATTATAAACAACACCAACATTAACCTATTTGATAATATTGAAGTCCATAGACCTAAAATGCATAACACCCTTGAGATTTTCAAATAGAATAAATTTTATGAATTATTATTATAGTAACGATTTATATTCACATATATTTTTTGATTTAGGAAATAGCAAAGCTTTACTTTTATTTTTCTTGGTAAATGTATTTAGTTATTTCCAGTTTGAGCTATATTATCAATAATACATTTAATTATTTCAAAAAATATACAAAGGTTCAAAGTGTACGTTTACATAATCATACAACTTTATATATGTTTAAAAATAATCTTGAATTCATTTATTTGATAATTTACTATCAACAAACTCTTTGTATTGCTATGCCAATTTATGTACGATAATTGAAAAAAACCGTGTTGTAAAAACAGCATAGCATACCTGTAGTTGAGCTATGTCCTTTTTATGAATATTAATGTAACGGCTTCGATGTAATAGCCTTAAAGGGTACAATAAAAAAAAATGAAGGAATCCCCAAAAGCAAATTAGGGGTTGATGGCCTAAGATAGATAACGAGTGATTGGAGGCACGTGTCATTGAATAATAATATTTAAAGAGCCTTCCTTCCACCTGTGCACACCTGATGCCGAGACCTAATCAGCTGCGACCGTTGTAATTTTTAAATAGAACACATGTGCGTATGGTTGGTGTTTGCTGCGACGGCCTTTAAACTTTAATACATTTCTCTAACCCTCTCTCCCCATCCCCCTTTTATTGAGGGGTGCATGAACCCCGTGCGCACTTCACCTGTGCCGCTTTTCTGTGTTAACGACCGACCTTTCTGCTGTAACAGGTTGCTTGTGTTCGGAAGCATAGGAAGAATGAAGGAAGTGAAAAAAAGTAAGAGAGGAGCAGCAACGTGCTTTTCCGTCCAGACGCCGACGCGGGAAAAGTATTTTCCTTTCCGTTACATAAAAAAACGTACAACCGTGTGTTTCAATTATATATTCAAGATTTCACCCGCCAGATGAACGTGTCATCTGGTCATAACATTATCTTAATTTTAGTTTTTGTTCTTCTTCTTCTTCCTTTCTTCATTTACAATCTATTTTATAAGAACATTAATATTCAAATTGCGATTGTTAATTGATAATAAACTTAAGTGAACAGTAATTTTGTCATTTATCCTTAAACTAAGATACATAACTTAAAAACTAACCAAGTAACGAATGCAGTGGATTATAATTGTAGAGTTATCTAAATAAGTTTAAGTTATAAAACAGTTTAAGCATCTTATTTAAACACAAAACATATAACTAAAAACAATTACAGCAATAACATAATTTATTTGCATGGACATTAAGTATATTGGTTTACAATTGATAATAAAGTAAATTAATAAATTATTGTATAACTATGGGTGGAAAGATCAATTGCTCATATCCCTTTGACCAGCCTTTCTGTTATTATTATTTTTTTATTTAAAATTGAGTAGCCTTTTTTTGTGATTAATAAATATGATTATTATTATGATTTTGAGGGTAGAAATACCTATGGTCTACAACACTTTGCAGTAATATCATTATATTGTTCATTTTCTTTGTATTTTGCTATTATATTGATTTTTTGTAGTTGTTTTTGCAAAAAAAAGTTATTATTATGATTGTAAATTAGAATTTATTTACATATTATTTAAAAATGTAATTACAAGTTTTTTTATGCATAATTATATATGAATCTTATAGTCGAAAAGTAGTTTTTGAAGAAAATTACATAAAAATCCAAAGTCAACTACTATTTATTACAAAGACAAATATATACAGTTTACATCAATAAATTTTATAAGCTTCACTTCTTAACATGAGGAATTTCAGCTCTTCTCTCTAATAACACGAATTTACTTTCATATTTTTTACCAAATGATCAATTTTGAATACAATCGTTGTATAATGTGATGTGGTACCTAAATTCCTCAAATATCAAAAGAGTTAAACGATATCAGTACTTCTAACAAGTGCACAATAAAGTATAATTTCCATCAAAGAAGATTATTAAAAAAATGAAATATATGAAATTATGCTTTCATCACTTATAGTATTTCAAAAATTAATTTTCAATATTAATACAACTATGTTAAATTCAATATTAATACAATATATGTTCCGTTTGATGTCCAACAAATTTATTTATATGATAAATGTACAGATTTCAGATGGAAATTCAATGCTTTACATATTATGTATTTCATTATTGTTATTATTGGAACAATTTATTTTTTAGCTGTTTGAGACTCTTACAATAATTGTAATTATTAAAATTAGTAACATAAATTGGAGCAAAGCAGTATTTAATTTAACAATAAAATTTGCTTATATTTTTACCTCTGATTTGTAATATATTTAAAAGTAGCTACGAAAATAATCACAATCACTTTCTTCATTCACTTTATTTAATAAAATGTTGTTGTTAATAAAAACGTTGTTTTGCAACGTAAACAAGAATGAATTAAAATTTTCGTCGTTGCAAATTAAAGTCAATTAAAATTAAAATGATGTTGTACTATGGAAGCATGGAACTAATTAATTGCGTTAATTAACATTAAGCTTAATGTTAATGAAATTATCTTTCTTGTTAATTGCGAAACGAATAATTGAAATGTTTATGGTTTTATCTTGTTCCATTTGTTGGTATGAACGTGTAGTAAAAGCCCACATGTTTCGCGTGCATTTAATTTAGAATGCATCGCTGGGAACGTTCGGACATGTATTTTAAATACGGAAGAAAGTAGATCATTGTCTCCACTTTTTAATGCTCGATACTTATTGACAGCTTATCCATTGGTTCGTTGCTAACACGAAGATTGAACACGTGAATTGTAAATTATTTTTGCAAAATTACAATAAATCAATTTGTTCAGAAATAAATTTTGAACTAATTTCCTTATTTTCGTTTATTTCGAAGAACTTCAGCTCATTTTATGATTATTTGTATTTACATTAGATAAATGCCACTTTTAGTGTAATTTTGAATCAAATTATGCGTTATTTAGCTTGCAACTATTTGTTTATGATCAATTTTAATATGGTGCAAAAATAAGTCAATTCGACATACATACATGGTACCTCGGTATACGTCTGCTTAAGTGTTGTGTCCAACCATGTAATAATAATTTAACTATACTGGATATTCAAATACGCTACGCATTTCGCATATGTACCTGCAGATAAGACTTATCATCAGAAGATGCAGAGTAGATGATTTGCTGCACGGACCGACTCCGGTCAACGAACCATTCCCTCAGGAATGCATAATCAGCAGGTTATAAATAAAGGCCTCCTCGCCAAATCACAACTCCTACCCTATATTAACTTAGTTGATCTTATATTTGTAATATGTATTTAGAATGAGTCTTAGTTGGGGATCCAAAGAAGAACATAGTCTTAGAAGAGTGGTACTCTTCTAGGACCATTTAAGAATAAAGTTATTGTTAAACCTATCGAATTTACTCAAAATTCCATATCCAACAAAAATAAAGAAATATTCCAAGGTATTCCTAAAACCATCCTGGGACATAACATAAGAATACGTCGAATTCGGAATACGTCCTGTTTGGACAAAAAAAATATATCCTAGTATACAACTCTCGTATTCCAACTTTTGTTGTTATTTAAAAAATGTTAAATTATTTTAATCCATTACAAAACAATCAAATGGTTTTATTTCATTTATTTATTTAGAATTATTTATTGTTAAGCTAATATTACGAAACTACTTGTTTATGTAATGAATATGAAAAAAAAAACAAATAAATATATAATTTTATTTACGTATACAAAGTCATAAGCTTGTAATTAAATCTAGTAAATTCGCACGCTTCATAGCTCATACGTTCTTAACATAGTTATTGATCTGTATAGATTTTAAATCTTCGTATTTACCGTTCGCAATTATCCCGATCTATCATTCGCTTAATATATGAATAACGTTAAATCAAAGAGTTATCGAAGCAATTAATTGAATTCGTGTATTTATGTAAATACATTATATAAAACTGTAATCAATAAGACCATAGGCGAACAAAAATATACTTATTCAGTTTAATACTTAGCTTATTATAATAATAACTGTATAATGATAGCAAAAATTATGCATTGTATACATACACATGATAAAAACATCAATAAAAATTCTAATAAACTGCATATTCAATTTATTATAAAATAACTATATAATAATTTTAAAAAGGCGGAAAGACCAATGGTCGATAGCCTTTAGGCCAACCTATTCTGTTTATTATTATTATTATGTTTGGTTTTATGTTTAGAATTATATTTTGTTTTTACAACTGGCCAATAAAAAATATCAACATCACACATTACAAAATTAGTTTAAAACATGCTAGAGACTTAAAAATGGCCAACATTGGTTACTGAGTAGAAGTAGTTAAATTTTTAGATAAACGAACTTTGAAAATTCTTGAAATTTAATTTATTTTGTTATTATGTGTTTATTTGGAGCTTGAAATACATAAAATACGATGATAGAATAATTTAGATCTATACTAAATCTATACACGTGTTGTTTTATAATTGAAAATAATTCTTTTTTTTTTCCTTAGAAACCACCTTTACAGTCCACCTTTTGAAGCACGTTTGGACGACATCTGTCTAACCCGACACCAGAAATGCAATTTGACAGATTGTATTAATACGATAGAATAATAGTATCATAGACTTATTATAACCTGTAGCTATTATTAGTAACTTATTAGTATTTGAAAAGACTGAAGTTAAAGTATCTTTTGTTTGTCTTTTTGCAACGATATTTGCAATTTATCCAAATCGGACATTCAGCAAATTATCTCGTCATTGCAGATACTTGTTCGAGACCATTGCCCATTGACAACTAATTCATTTTCATGGCTGCAAATATTTAGAAGTTCCACGGTTTGAACCCGAGACCCCAAATTTTGCGGACGACTCAAGCCATTCGGCTATGTTAAAGGCTCTAAAAATAGAAATTTATCTAAGGATTGATTCATAAATACATAAGAAAATGTGCTTAACAACCTCATAAATTAAAATATTTAGACTTTAATTAGTTATTAAGATAATATATTAAAATTCCTATAAAAGCTTCATACTCGTTATTTCATTATTAATTTCCAAAATCATAATTGTATTACCATATTTCAATATCAATATACATATTTTTAATTAAGTATATACAATTTTGATCCATAAAAAGGATTATAGATACATCTTTCACGCAACTTAAATAATCCGTCCATCCAAAATGTATAAGGTTTATTTATATTTTTTATTAATGGTTGTATTTTTTTATATCAAATGAACATTAAATGTTCTTAAGGTTAATATATTTTTGCAAAGATCTGAAAAGATGGCAATCGAACAGTGGAGCAATGTTTTTCTGTTGAATATATGAAATGGAATAATATATCTCAGTTTAACTCCAAAGTCAAGAAACATAAAGTCTAGTATTGGCGTACTTAAATTGTGCGGGTCTCATATATAATAACATGTAACATCATATATAATATGATGTAATACAATAACATGTATTACATCAACAACTACCAAAAATAAACTCAATACAACAATATAAAATTACAAAGAAAATAACAATAAAATACAATGCCATTGCTGAAAAGGGATATAGACTTTTGTTTTTTATTTACCCGGACAATAAAACATTAATGTGCATTAGTTGATTTTATTATTTCTAATGTCTTTGCTAATTTACATGTATCTTCCAATCTCGACTCAGTTTACCGTTGCTGCATTTTGGGGGTTGGAGGTCAATCCGATTTCCTGATCAAACTCTTTACGAGCACATTTTGGCAGCAATTGAACTTTCGCTTTAATTTTGGTGTTTTTTTTTTTCATATTTTGCACTAGATTTCTTCATTATTATTAGAGGATACTCTACTTGATCTAGAAATCACTAACTCTAATAGTAGCAAATCATTTACTCACAATTCATTCTCATAAAGCAACATCTATATTTCTTTAGTGACATTTACTATTCATTAAAAGAAAGGAATCAAAGTCGATTTTTATATTTGTTTTCTTCCATCTTAAAGATACACGAAATCAAATCATTTAATTCGAACCTAACTTTTTATTAAATATCTTTGAAATATTTCCTTTTACAATACGCACACAAGTCTTTAATTGTTGTATATTTAGACATTGCCAATGGCACTTAGCAAAAATCGAGATGAACTTTCTGGACAACTCAAATCCAATAAATAAACGCTTTTATATAGAAATTTATTACATACATTCAATTCTAATTCATCAAGTATATGTATTGGCTCTTATTATTGAAATGATTTATTGTTTATATATAAATAATTACCATTGTAACAATGTTGGAGTTTGTGAAATTCAGAAAATTGCAGCAGCAAAAAGAGGGGCACGTCGTTCAAGCAATTTTGATTGCATGGGAATCGAAGTATGTGCATGCGCGATTTTTTCCCCAATCATAATCCCAATAATGATAATAATAATAATGATAATAACGAGATGAAGTTGTAAGTTTCGTTGTTGTTGTCGTTTGTTATTATTATTATGATTATGTGATCTGATTATTCCATTGAAACATTCCACGATATAATTTCATTTCAATTTTCTTCGGGCATAATTCTGTGACATCCAGTCAATGCGGCCCGGTATGCCGATGTTTTTAATTGAACAAGAAAAGCACGCAGACGGACAGCATTTAGATGGATTCTTGTGTAATTCAGTAATTTCATTCAGCGAAGCAAGCAGATCGAACGTCGGCAATCGGTGATTTTCAGGCAAAACGTTAGAGATTAGTTTTATTTTCGCAAAGCTGCAATTAGTGTGGGCACTACCGATCGATGATGATGAACTTGTAGATTCACTGCATACTTATTTACTCAATTGTTTTTATAATTTGCACTAACAACAAATCTGATCACGCCAAACTCGCCGATTCAAATTTCAACTTTAACCCGCGCTTAATAAAGGCAACGGTAAGTGAAACACGCCATTCACGTAATCGTTGTAAACTGTGCCAATCTTTCAGATCAATGATCGGTTTTTTGCTTCACTCATTATTATAATTCGTACATTAATAGGTAATTGCGTTTAATTCTGAAGCAGCAATTAACTACATTCTAATGCAATTAAATATATATTATATATGCTAATAATAATTCATTTTCATTAACAAACAATATTAATTAAATCAATACACTAATTATTATATTCAATCCAAAGTGAATACATATTAATGTGATTTGCATTTCTAGACCCAATTTCTAAATAATTATAAAGTAAAAGCATGCTTCTGTGTTTATTGCTCAGCAATTCGAATATTTTAGAACTTTTGAATAAATACAGATACATTATTCTCGTTAATTGAGCAAACTAATCAAAATATGATAAAGAACCATCGTTAATTATTAACTTATAGAAGTATTTTATAGCTGTAATTTATTTCAAATTCCAATTGAAGAACCATCAAAATAAACCAATAATGAACTGATTTTCCAAGAAAGAAAGAAATTTCTTACAATAATTATCTGAAAAATGCATTAGAAATCAAAGATTTTTTTTCAAAAATTACATTACAACACATTTATGAACTCATGAAACAATTTATGAACTTTTCCTTAAAAATACCTCGTAGTTATAATAAATAAAAATTCTAGAATAAACTTTTCATATATGTCTAATTATTTTTAATTTTCGCAACAGAATTATGAAACTGTTATAAATAAGATTAGATCTCTAGATAGAGATTTGTTTATATAAAGTATGTCTTAATGAAAAATATTGCAAATCTTTTTGAATTTCATCATCAATTTAACATTTAAAGTATCCTAATTAAATTGAACACTGATGACCTGATGCTCATCAACGGGTAGCAAAAATCAAAATCACAAAAAAGTATGAATATCAAAATAAAATTAAGGAATTTAATAAAATAAAACTTATTTAAAATAAAAATGATTAAAGTAAACAGATTATAGCAAAGATAGAAAATATTTGAAGAAAAAGTTGTCTTGTTTTAAGTAATCTCACAAAAGCAGAACCAAAAACAATATTTTATTAATAAATGCTTGTCTAAATAATTTACAATGATTCACGATTATATAAATTACACGACCATTGTTATTTACTAAACAAGGACTTTCAAATGAAAACCAGGATGCAGCGAAGCAATTCGAATGTGATTTTAATTAAGACGAAAAAAATAAACGGAACCCACTTTTTTTCTTGCCATTTTTCAAAATAAAAGAAACATATTATAATTATGTTTCCTTGTTTAGTATGTGTACGTATATGTTTGGTTGTCACTTGTATGTAATAGACATAATGAAACAATGGACAAAAGGGAAAGAGAAAAGTTTATCTAAGCAGGTGTTATTGTTGCTAAAATGCAACAATTACAGAGGTTTTGAGGAGAAAAAGCTTGCGTTCTACCATATTAAGCTTACGTGCATCTGTTTCGCTACCTGGCTTTCTAGGACTACTACTGTTCATGTATTTTGCTTTTTTTTGTAAATAAATCCATTATCTATTACGTGTCTGCATCAAATAAAATTACAGGTAAAAAGATTTGTATCAGTTAACTAAGACCATAGGGCGACCACAAGACTTAGGCACCCAGACAATCCAATACACAATCCTCGTAACAAACTACTTTATGAACAAACCAATATTTTACCCACCTCGGAACGCATAGGCCTGCTGTTTAGAAAATGTTGTCTAGACCTTCCTATCTCGAGTTTACCGTTGTTGCGTTTTGGGGGTCGGAGGTCAATGTGATTTCTTGATCGAACTTTACTAGCACATTTTGGCAGCAATTGAACTTTCGCTTTACTTTTGGTATTTTTTATTATTTTCCGGACAAAAAGACCTATAGTCTATAGCCCTTTGCAGCATTAGTAATAATTGTGTTTTCTTTTCTGTGTATTGGTATTTGTATGTAGTTGTTGCATTAAATTTTATAAAATAAAATAAGACCATTGTTTCAACGTAATATGTTCAATCAAATTTAAAACATTATAACATTTGAAACAGTACAGAAAATTACCAGAAGCGAGGAATTGTTGTTTAATAAATGAAAGTGATTTTTTTTTGATGAAAGTGAAAACTGGAATTTGTCTGTTATTATCGAAGATGATTGCAAATGCCGGATCTGTTGTTCGTTCCTGACATTTATTT
>JAFMTC010000002.1:80066-92725 GCA_018845635.1 Nicrophorus orbicollis | reverse complement strand
GAATCTTGATAATTTAGATAAGATATATCTTAATGTGGTCTCACATTGATTAATTTCTAATTTGTTTCTTTTTATTTTGACATAAGTTTATGAAATTGTAACAATTCATGGATATCTTGTTTTATATTTTTTTGTGCATCGTTTATTTATAACCTATCATAAATAGGATATTAAGCAAATTTGTCGATTGTACAATTCTGATGAACTCATCTGTACAAATTAGTTTATAATAATTTAATTAATTGAATCTATAGTAGATTTACTAGTAGATTTTGAGGTGTGGTTGTTATCTTCCTGGGTTCTTAATATTTGAAATTACACTTTTAAATGTGTATTACACTGTTGGGGACATTTGCAATGTTTTTGATTGGAATTGCTAGAATATAGTAACATCGAAGTTTCTAGCTGAACCCCACAGCTGTTTTTCATATGAATAAACTGGTTTGAGGATAAATTTATATATTAGTAATTTATTTTCTAGCAATAGCTTTGAATTTCAGATCTAATTGATAGTTTTAATTTATATATGTTTCTTCCAATTAAGTCATCTGTGTAGATGATTTCCAAGATATTTTCACGCTCCTTTCTTGTCAGTACTTTATTTATAATAACTGGTGGACTTGTTTTCTTCATCATAGTAAAGGTAGAAAAATTAATTTCATTTCATTGGCTTTATAATTTCACAAATAAACCAGTCTCATAGCCAATTCATTACAAATAATAATAATTTGACGAGTTTTTGTTTAACTACTCATGTACCAGATTGCTAGTTTAGAAATCCAAATTTTGTTCGGAAACTGATTTTTTAAGTTTAGATTACGGAGCAATTCGAGAATCAATGTTCCACAATATATTATAAATATTATATTAGCATATGCATATATAATTCATTATGTCATAAATCGGACGATAAGCATATTTAAGGTTCAAGATAGGAAAGATGCAGGTAAAAACATTTATCTGACATGAAATAGCTCTACTATAAATTAGCAAAGTGTACGGATACCAGACACGCAAATGTATTGATAAACTAAATACGGCACAAAAGCGCAAAATTCTAAAAATAAGCTTATATAAAAATAAATCAAGCACAAAATCAAACTGAAATATCTTCACTTTCTTCTAAAATATACCATTCCTTTTTCAATTCCTTTAGTGCAACTATTATGAATGACTTGAAACAATACCAATACCCTTAGAAGTCAGACGACGACTTCAGTTATTTTGAACTTTTTTTTTGCAATATATGCCTTCTTTATTAGCTTTCAAGTCATACTGTAATAATGTATTTTTTAAGTTATTGTTATTAAAAAGAAAGAAAATGTTTTATAATGAAAAGAAACATGTTGCAATAAAACATATGTTTATTATTTAAGAAGCAAATAAAATAAAAGGTGCAGGATTAAATCAAGACGAAATATCTAGTAATATTTTATAGAAATTAAACAATATCCTTATTTCTAGCTGTTCAAAATTGATCTTTCATTTAAATCAAATTATGCTAGGATATTTCCTAGAGTAACTATCTATAATAAAAATATAACGCTAAAATTACTGTTCATTTTACATAACTTTTTGAACAATGATAGTTAATTATAAATATTGTTTTTATAATACTTGCATTTAGTTCTCTTAGACTTAGCAGTTTCAGGTTGAATCTTGGTACATATACTAGAGGAAATATTGAATAAATCTGTAATGTTTGATGTGTACAAAGGTAAATTCAGTATTTATTTAGACATTTAGGAAAAAAAATAATTTAGAAAAAAAAAACATAAATGAGGAAATAATGATGATGAATTCATATGTTGTACCTCTAAATTTTATAGATTTATTGATGTTATAGAAACAGTATATATAAATTATATATAATTATTAGTAAGGATTTCGTCTTTATATGATCTTATATAACAGCATTTAGCTACCATCTTTTGTCAAAAATATTAGAATATGAATATTTGAACCGAAGTAGAATTACAAATAAATATATTGTGTTCGTTTGGTAAAAGTGTTGAGAGATGGTACAATAAAACGTTGATTTGAATTCAATAGCAGTTTGATATAATCATAATGCTAATACTATTACTAATACAATTATCTAGATAATAAAAAAGTATCACTCAATATTCAATTATAACTGACTTATATAAGGTATAATTAAAAATGTATAAACAAAGGTTAATCGGAATTTCATTTAAATGCAATGATTATAAGCGCGGAAATTGCATTTCTCGGGGCTACGAGCAAAACTGTGTAAACTGTCTGGAAAAGAGAACTAAACTAACTAATATTATCGCTACAATCTGCAGTAATGAAATCGCTTTACATGAACAGAAAGCAATAAATAGGAAAAACATGTAAAACTAAGTAATTTTAATTTCAATGATATTAATAACATGCATTATAATTATTAAATTGAATAAATTAATTTATTTCTGTTCGATTATAATAAAATTATTAAATTCAATCTGATTGCTTTCAATTGATTTTGCATAATTTTAAAGTATGAGCGATTGAAATGAGTGCACTGGAAAGCAATAAGTAACTTTATATTAAATGCTGGTACTACTAGTTTAAGGAAGATGTTTAGCTTTGGGAAACATTAAACCTTGTGTAATTGAAATGTTCTTCTGTTGACAATTGCTGTTTAACAACAAGGCTGGAAGTTTTGTAACCCAGTTCTGACGCTGTTGCAAACAGGCCGAAACACTGTTCCAATCTCAATTAACAAAACTTATTTTGGGGTTTCTCGAGGCGGCCGCAAAACGTAGGTACGACAGGAGAGGACTTCAAACGTTCGCGAAAATCTCGTAAAAGGTGAAGAGCAGTAATATTGAAGCGCGCTTTTTCAGCAATTACAGGATTCTCCTGCTTCCGACGGGGAAAAAAGTAATATACAAAAAATATGAGCGCAAGAAACTGTTCTCGTGAAAAATGCGCTTAAAATGTGTCAGCGGAGGGTGGTTTTGTTCCGAAATACGTTTAAGTGCAATAATTAAAAGCGAGAAAATTGCATTTCCCGAGGCATTTCCATACGAAAATTGTTTCGAAGCAAGTGAAAAGAAATAAGCATACAAAGTGCCTCCAAAGATTAATTTATCGATCGCAAATTTTGCTTTTAGTAAAGTCCATTATATCTTATGTGGAGCAGGTGCTAATGTAAGATTTTTTATATTAATTTATTAATACTTAATTGCATATTACGAAAACGCTTGACGGAAAGTATGCAAATTTCTAGAATCCTATTTACTTTTAATTACTACTTAACACTTAATTGACGATTTACTACGTAGTTCAGATCGGTCCCGACAATCATAATTCCGACATTCGAAATCCTGAAAACCATTATCCCGACTGTATCGGAATCTCGAAAACCATAATACTGACAGTATCTTAATCCCGAAAACCATAATACCGACTGCATTTAAATCTCCACAACGTAATCCCGAGCGGGTGGAAATCCCGAAATCCGAAATCTCGAAAACTATAATCCCTAACAGAGAGAATCCCTTTTAGAGAATTTTGGATGCTGAAGTGCAACAATATTTATAAACAGTGGATAATACTGTACGCTGCGAACTATGGTTCGATCATTGAGTAAAAATTCCCAAAATCGAATCCCATTATGCCAGATAACCCAATAGAAAATATTTACATTCTGATTTAACTCTAATAAAGTATACAAGCTGCATAGCAAGAAAAATATATAACAATATATATATATTTATGTGAATATTAAATTACTCGAGTATTCCTTTTTTTAAATTTAAATTATTTTATACTATGTCTAATGGACTTGAGCTCTTTCAAATTTTATTACAAAGTTAATTTTAAAAGTGGATTAACTTATTTTTATTTTATTGAAATGGGAATTCTTAAGTATGTCAATTTAATTAAAAACTTTCACTTTTAATAAACGGTTCATATTGTTATAGATTTTTAAACTTAGATTATATTGAAAACCCTTAAGAAGTTTTGTGGATAACTTAAATAATTGATAGTTTTTATTTACAGTGCAACAAAATATTTTTCAAGGATCGTGCCTCTAATAATGTAATAAATGACTTTGACATTTACAAAATATAAGTTTTGTACATCTAACATCACTATTGTAAATGTAAATATTTGATTGTAATGTTAACACATAAAATATTGTATTCAATTAAATAAACTTAAGAAATCAGCAAATATGCAATTTCGGTGGTGGTTTATTCCATTTACCAAATTACATAATAACTTTATTTAAAAAGGAGTGACGATTTATTTGTATGCAGCAGTGAGGATTTGGTAATTAAGACACGGGAATTCGCCAAAACAAATATCCGGGATTAGTATGCATTACGCGGCTGCCTGCGCCGCCAATCGATTTCCGACATCGTTGCAGGAGTCGGGAGACGGGTGGAGGAGGCAGGCGGTGGCTCCGAAAGTTTTCCAAAAGCGAGCAAAATATTTCAGCACAGAGAAGGTCTTAATGAATATGCTGGTCCGGTTGCAAGCTAATGATACAATGAAGAAACTTTCAATTTTGCGATACACGTTGATTTGCTCGATCTCGATTTGGTCGAACGATTCACACTAATTACAGACGTCGATGAAATTAACACCGACCGGACACAATTGGCTGCCATTGGCGCAAGTAAACACTATAAAATTTGAAACGGACCAACTTGCAATTATCCAATGTATAATTTCAGTCGGACCGAAATGCTATTAAACACAGTTAACTGATTTCACCAATTCATCTGCGTTGGTTTTTAAACGATAAATTAAAGGTATCCATTAGTCTTGTGGTTAGTTCTAACTAGTTGTTAATATACTGCTATAATTTGTATACACTACTAGTCAATAGCAAAAGAAACTTACATTTTGGAATAATTGAACTTCTTTCAATTTGCATTGATTAAACCAGTGGTTCCCAATCTGTTTTTGAGACTGGGAACCTTGTCTGATTCTGGATTTTTCAAACATATTAGTATTATTCTTATAAGTTAATACTTTTTGATGTGAGTTACATTAAGTTACAAATAAATTAATTTTAAATCTTTTAGACCTTCCCTACTAAAGTGCCGTGTTCTTTTACGTTAAATGAAAATAAAAATATAAGAATTGTACAATATATTATCTAAAGAGCCAGTAGACTAAATTATTATTTTGTTAAGGGTTTAAAGATCTAAACAGCTTTTTGTAACATTTTATTATTTCCTGGTTTATTATAATGAGAACTTCCATATTTTGTAATTTTCCATTTCTGTATATGTGACATGTGTAGTACCAAGATTTATCGGGTCATTCCTCAAACAAGGCTCTTGTTATTTTCAGTTTACTAGTCTAAAAGAGGGACTAAATTGACGAAAAACCTTGTTTAGATCGGTCCCACAGGTCCAATACCAGCGCACTTGTGGGTCCTTCCACATTGTTGACCCTTAGCATCGTCACTGTATGTGACTGTGCCTATTATTATTGATGAAGTGATTGTTTAGAAGCAGATACACAGACAGACTAGAATTACATAATAATGTTTTGGCTATTGACTTAATCGTTATAAACCACTAGAATTAGTAAACATCCACCGCCATAGTTTATGTTCACTGTTAAAAATTACTAATTACTTAACTAATTTATTGTATACGTCAGTACAGTGATTTTTAAACGTTATGTTCCTATAATGATGTGTTGTTCCATAATTTACATGACAGTTTAAATTCATAAATAACAATAAGTTAATAATAATAACTTTTATTAAAATAATAACTACAAAAAATATATAAACTAAAAATAAATTAAATATTAGCCAAAATCTGCATTTAATTTTATTTAATATTAGTAATTAAGACTTTTCTGTTCGAAATTATCTTATTTTCCTTTTTAATTAATTAGCTTCTGTAGAAGTACTTATTTCCTTTTTTTGTATGATTTTTTCATGTAAATAAATTTTGTAGTCTTTGTACAGAAATACAAAACTTTGTACAAATAAAGATGTTGAAATAAAAAGTATAGAATGCAATTGCTGCAAAGGGCTATAGACCTCTCTGCTTGGTTATAAATAATTGTTTAAAATCATGATTTATTAAATAAAATATAATTAAAATGGAAATAGTTCTGTTACATTGCATTAATCACGTATTAAGATATACAAGATTGATGAGGTACTTGGCATTATTTATAAATATTATGCGACTTCCATACTATACTTGAAATGTACCAGGTGTACCAATTGCTATTATTTATTATGGAGCCCTATGACGGTTTGATTGAATTGGTAGCTGTAATTGCATACTATACAATACCATGTAACATGGAATTTGGTACACCTGACGGATGAAATGAAATCAGGATAGTGATTTCAAAACGTTATAAACATCTATTATTATATTTGCTATTAATTATAACTAAATATTAAGACTGATTTTATTGATATTTGAAAAACATTGTTCATAAGTCCCGTTTGTTATGTAATAAATTCAAGAATCATTATAGAATTTGATATTATTTAATTTGGTTGTCCCAGGGATGGAATTATGGACACCGTGGAATAATGTCTAGTATTATTGTTATAGAGTCTTAGTAGTTTGAATTAAGTAAATTCAATTGGTTTTATCATAACTTTATTACTTAACAGTGGGTGAGTCTTATCGAAGACTAAGTTATTCGTTTGAGATTCTACTGAGACTAATTCTAAATACATATTCTACTTACGAAGTTAATTACTATGAATCATGGGGTGAGAGTTGTGATTGGGAGTAGGGCTTTGTTTATATTTGATGATTAAGAGTTCCCATAGAATTCGGCTTGGGTGGTTTGTTTACAATACGACCGCACCGAATTCCTTACAGTTGTTTATAATTCTTGCACAGATTCGACCTACACATATAACAGACTTATTTAATTCCAGAATCAATTTGCTTTTATTTTAAATAAAGGTCACCTTTTAAATAGATTTTATTACATAATTAGAAATTCCTTTAAAACCTATATTTGCGAATATAATGTATGTTTACATATTAAATACACAATTTCAACATGCGAAATTATCGCTTTTAATGATAATTATATAATATTTTATGTATTTGCGTAATTTAAGAAATGCAATTACCATAAGTAATTTTGTTAACATTTTCTATTTTAATGAAATAAAAAAAATGACTCAACCAAAATATAAATTCCGTAATAAAAGTAAATCAACTTATACAAAATTATTTTTCTGAAAATTATTTTTGTGGAAAGTATATGATTACTTAATCCAATATATATATTAATATATTAATCCAATTGATTTTTAATTTTATTTAATTCAAATTTAAGCAATTTGTATTTGACTAAAAGTGGATTGAATCCTATTTTTCCTCTCGATATTTCTTGTCGTCCCGACTTGTTGTGGCAAAAGTACATAACGCACGGTTTGACAGATGTCTGAATCACTCTATATTCGATTCCCAAATCCTGAAGCTCGTTCAACATCACTTTAATTTCTGCTACATAATCGGTATAAAACGAATTTGGCGATGTTTTCAATCCATTGGCCAACGATTCTTCCTGGGTATTCAACGGTTCTTTGATTTCTACCGAGTTTTCATTGTTAAATTCAATCGAAGAAAAAGGGATAGTTTCATAATCGCTGCTGGCTTTCTCCAATATTTTATTTGTTTCAAAGTCGATATTCCTGTAAATGATATAAATTAAAAAAATATAACTTTATATGTGGTTATTTCGACTATAATTACCCAGACTCATTGTCGGAAGAATCGCTGTTCCTTTGGTCATCGTGATCAATGATTTCCGAACAGATGCTGGGCGGGCCGCTAGATAAGGGTATATTCAGTAATTCGCTTAAGACAGCTTGAGCTGCTTGTAGCTTAGCGTCTGTTTTCGAGGTAGACATCTTGCTGACCGAAATGGTTCCGCACATAGCGGTGCACATGAACTTTATGCACATCGACGATTCATTGACTTGTTTAAAGTAATATCGAGGTATGGGTATACCATGATGTATGGTGTATTCTTGCAGATATCCGATAGCATTCGGAAGCCTCTTCAAATCTATGGATTCCGTTTCTTTGGGATTCGGTAAAAGCATTCCATCTGACTTGCTCTTTTCAATTATAGGGCTAACCGAAATGCTGCTGCAAGATTCCCGAGCCCTATGCAGCTTCAAATACATATTTTCTGCGACTTTTAATTTTGCCTCGCTTTTAGATGATGCTATTGCTCGAGAATCTATATCGTTACCGCATGTCCCATAACATTCGAATTGACTACCGAACAAGGGTTGAGTTAAATTTCGAAACTCATACTTGGGATATCCCAAACCGTGAACAACAGTATACTCTTGAAGCAAACTAATAGGATGTTTATTATTTACTAGTGACGAAGGTCCTGCACCGTTATCAACAGTATTCTTTTGAAGTGAACCGTTTGCATCATTCATTTGATTTATCGAAGAATTGCTTACCGCGCTTAGCCAAGGATCGCTTTCCGCTAAATCTGCAAGCGATGAGATACGTTCAAGCAATAACGTTGCTGTACTGAGTTTCGCTGCTTTTTTAGAACTTGCGATAGTTGAAAATTGAACTCCGTAGCAAGTCCCCTGGCATTTAAATCGACTGGGCAAAGATGGCTCTGTGATATCCTCGAACGTGTAAATAGGAAGTGGAATACCTTTTTTCACGGTCAACTCTTGCAATGCACCTACTGCATTCGACATCTTGTTTAATATGTATGTTTGAAAACTTTACTAAAAAGTATTAACAGTTCTATCCAAGCGGAATCAGCAGGAGAAATGATTTGCAAAAATTGCAAAATGTTTTTATAACCTATGTACGACTATGAGTTCTGGTGGAAATTTACCAAACAATACGTCCCAACGAATCCTTACGACCATAAACGAACGAATCAACCATAAATGAATCGTTAAATAATAACGAACAGATAATATTTATTAAGAAAATATATCATAATACTGTTAAGATTACTAATATTTAAATATTGTTTATCTTTTGCTGTTTCCCCTTGTATTGACATTCAATTATAGATGTTATGAATTGATTTCTGATTATATTTCATCAAATTGTTGATTTGCATTGATAAACAATATAATCTAGAAAGAGTGCTAGGGACAATTGCTTAATCTATAATGCTGTATGCAGCTCTCGTATGGGAAGAAGCGATGATGGTGAAAAGCTACAGCAGATTGTTTGAAACAATCCAGCGGAAATGTGCAATGGGGATATGCAGTATATACCGAACAATCTCAAGAGATGCTGTGCAAGTAATAGCAGGAGTACCACCTATAGAGCTGCTTGCCACAGAGAGAAAAGAGAGACTGTCGGGCAGGGGCAGGGCTGGTGGCAGGAGAAATAGCAAAATTCAGAGATAGGTGCTTAGACTAGAAGACTAATTCCAGAAATTGTTCCTTGGATGAAAGAATATTGAAACAACATTCCAGTTGACTCAGGCGCTTTTCGGGCACGGATGTTTTGGTAAGTACCCGCATTTCCTCTAGAAGAAGGAGGATTAAAAGTGTTGGAACTGCGAGGAAAATGACAACACGAAGCACACGTTATTCAATTGCTGCAGTTGGGCTGCAAAGAAGTATGTAACTGAACTAAATCTAGGGGCTGTACATACATCGCAGAATTTTGTCAGCGAACTGCTTACTGGTAGCGACAGCTGGCAGATAACCACAAACTATGTGACGGGCGTACTCTCTACCAAGGAAGAAGATCAGCGGAGGATGGAGAGAGCGAACGAAGAAAATAGCAGTAGAAGCCAACAATGAATAGAACCAACAGGCAAGAAATTAACATTTCAGAGCAGTAACATCAAACAGGACCTGTATGCTGATGAAGAAAAGGGTTTCTAGTGTGTAAGAATCCCACAGTACCACGATTCCACCGTGCAAGGTTTGTCCTCTTCTCAGAACAAAAGAAAATAGAATCTAGGTTACATATAAAGACTAAGAATGAGAAAATACAGAACAATGACCAAACACAACAAGTGATTTATAACCGTTTGTAAAAGATGATGATTTTTATTTAACTTTTGTAACATGTGATTGAATAACTAATAACAGAACAGTAACAAAATAGTATACATAGTATATATTATTGATCATTTTAATATTATTTAGGGAAACAGGTATTTTTGTAAAATATGTGTTCCTGTATCGTTTCTTGGGGAATCTGAATTTAATAGTCCTTACAACTCAAAAACATCATAAATAAAAACAATAACACAATAGCACGTTGGGTAACAGAAATCGAAGAACAAAATTATTAAATAGCAAAATAAATATGAATGACTTACAACTAATTTCTTATTAATACTAATCTGGCCGCCAATAGCCATTTGTATTAAGAATACAATATATTTTCTTCCTTATTAGTTATATTATTATGAAAGTTAAATGTTACAACACCGAGTTTAATTAAGAAATGCAAGTATACCCATACCTCGCTTTACGATCTAGATACGTTCCACGAAACTTGGCTGCAAAGCGAAAAGCCGTATAGGGAATCATTGCGCTTGCGTAAGATTGGCAACATGTTGATATATCGACATAGAAATAAGTATTTTTGCCGTTATACCGAAACATTTTAGGCCGTAAATCGAAAACGTGTGATCTCTTTATACAATATAATAATAATGGTTGGACACTACAATATTTAATTTATATACTATAATAATTCATCATTTTACATCATCAATAAGACTAATTAATTTTTTTTTTTAAATAATAATTAATCAACATATTTTATATTATTTCGTCCTTTGTTCATTTAAAAAAATCATATTTTTAGTAAATTATACAGTTATTAATAATACATTTTTTTTTCTTATATATCCTTCCAAATGAATTGCTTTTTTTTATTCGAATATGAAAATTAACTTCATTATTTATTTACTAATGCATAACACACAACAGAGCAAATTAACGCGAGTGATTTAATTATTACGTCAATTAGTTATTAGTGTAAATGACAGGAAATCTCATTAATACAATATCATTTAATTAGCTCTGCAAACATATTATATGCAATATTATTAAATATGTAAATATATCTACATTATGCAAATCAAGTGCAAATAATATTAATCAGGGCAGAAAGTTCTCGGTGATTAGCCCTTTGGCCCAATAAAGATATTGAAATAAAACAATAATCTTTTCTTGTATGATTTTTTTTATGTTATAAATTTGTAATATCTGAAAAGAAAGAGCTAGGTCGAATTTGAACCAATAAAGATATTTAAATAAAAGATAATAATAATCATTATTAGCTATAAAATGTGTCCAAAGGGCAAATGACCTAAGTTTTTCGCTCACTATTCTTATACTATTTCACAACATAAATATTTATTTTAATATGTCTGTTACTTAATATATGTAGCAATTTATAATACAAATATTATTAATACGTTCATTTAAAGCTTACTGGTATATCCTATAAGTTAGCTGGTTTGAGTGTGAACTGAACTTCTCTATTAATATCTCAATAAACTTGTTACTATAACTTTTACGGTGTCAATAAAGTTTGATGTGAAAGTTTCTTTGTAATATAAAATGATGCGCTGCAATATTTCACATGCTTTTCTACTGAAATAATTTAATGCGCACCAAGTTTGATGATATTTATTCGTCTTATTAGGATATTGAAAGTGGAAAATTATTTTTTGTATAATAACGATGCTGCAAAGTATCTTTTGCTTCTTCTAGTTAATACTCATTTATTTAATTTAATCATCTTTATTAGTCCAAATTGGATCAAAGGACTATCGATCGAGGTTTTTCTGCTCACTAATTAATTAATTGTGATACAGAAATATCTCCCATAGTCCGGGTAATAACCCGTTTTCGACAATATCCCGTACAAATCGAGGAGTTTAAAACATTATTAAAATAACTCAGCAATCTGATATGAAATGGTGCTGGTTCGATTTCCACTACTAACCGATTGTTTCGAAATTTACCGGTCTGCAAAATAAGGTAGTGAGGCTAATAAGTACTAAAAAGTTCGGAGATAGGGCAGTAACTATTATAAAAAGAATATATTTTGTAAGGAAGATATAGTATGGAAACTAACATTATTTTATATAAGATATGTTGCTATAAAAACCATTTTGAATGTGATTCCATTTTGAATAAAGTACGGAATGAAAAATTGAAATTAAATTACGCCAATCTATGATTATTTTCTTCAATATCTAAAGATATTTACAAACATGTTACGATGTTGACATACAAGATATTATGAAGATAATAATGTTTTTGCAATATTGCAAGATTGGGTTGGTGTAATGAAACGGATGCGATTGATGTTAATATTAATTGTGTTCGTCTCTGATTTCAGGATGTCGCAGCCGAACTACAAATTGATTTATTTCAATGCGAGAGGCCGGGCTGAGCATATTAGATTTATATTTGCTTATGCGGGAATCGAGTACCAGGACGAGAGGATCCCGAGGGAGAAGTGGCCCGAATTGAAAAAAAGTATGTCGAGAGAGTTCAATTAAAATACGTACGCCGATAAAAAGAAATGAAACATCGGTAACGAAATTTCGTATGCAAATCCAAGAACCTACTAGGAGCCTACAAAACCCGAATCCCGTGCCACGTGACCCGCTTAAATCGTAACACGGTTAAACTTCGGAATAGCGCTTAAATC
>JAFMTC010000002.1:57230-75232 GCA_018845635.1 Nicrophorus orbicollis | reverse complement strand
GATACGAAGAGATGCAATGCTACATGAGAATGCTTAGTCGCCAGTTCAAGAATTTCGCCAGGGTGGAAACTATTGGCAAGAGCTATCAAGGTAGAGATATCGATATGATAGTTATTTCGAAATTTCGAAGTCGTAAAGAAAAGCACGCTGCCTTTATTGACGCCAACATTCACGCTCGAGAGTGGCTTTCGAACTCGACCGTTCTTTACTTCATCGATTACATAATTCGACACCGTCAAATCTTGAATCTCATGGACTTCTACATCGTGCCTTGCTTGAACCCGGATGGCTACGAATATACGCACACCCAAGTGAGTTAAATGACGTATTGATGATTATAAATATTAATATTTTTCTTGTAGAATCGTTTGTGGAGGAAAAATATGAATCCGAATCACAGTTGTTATGAGGATATGCAAGGTGTTGATTTGAACAGGAATTTTCCGTATGGTTATGGCCGTAAGTTATTTCCTTCGTTAGTACTTTATAATCCCAGCTTGGATTTGTAGAAGACCTTGAGCAATCTCAGCTTTGTGACGAACCGGAAAATGTTTCAGTCCAGGGTAGCAGCAGCGACAGAACCAGCTTCATGTACAGGGGCGAATGCCCACTGAGTGAGCCCGAAGCTCAAGCCTTGGCAGCGACTTTGGAGAAGTACAAAAGCCACATCAAGCTTTACATTTCGGTTCACTGCTACGGGAATGTAATACTGTTTCCATGGGGCTTCACCAAAGAACCGCCACCAGATCGCTGCGACTTAGTAAGAATGAGCAATGTTTTCGTTATATGCAGCAATAAAAGAAACTGTTTATATTAAAGGAAGACTGCGGCTACGCGTGCAAACATGCAATGATGAGAGCGTGCAAAGACCGTAACTTCAAAGTCGGAAGTACTGCGAGTAAAATGTGTAAGTACTTCTCGTATATAAACATCAGGTGTTTGTTGTAATTGTTCCGTTTCTTTAAGATTTATCTTCTGGTGGTAGCGCAGATTACGCAAAAGGTTGTCATAATATCAAATTTGCGTACACCATTGAACTTCAGAAGTTCGGTAAATCAGGTTTCACACCTAATCCGAAGCGGATCGTGGAAATTGGTTATGAGACCACTTTCGGAATTTTGGCGATGGTCAAGTTCGTTCATAAATATTATAAAGATAAGGAAAGATACGAAAAGCAGAAGGTGTGCAAGTGCTGGAGTTCGGATTCTCTCGATTCTATGTGACGGTTCTTACATTTGTATACAACATTTGCATACGAATAATAAAATTGTGATTGTCTTTCTAAATTATTGACTTACCTAATGGGACAGTGATGGCCAACAAACTGAAAATACCACTGATGATCATCGTTCCGCAGGCCAACCATCTGCGACCCCATCTGTCTAAGACGATGGTCAAGAATGTATCGGCCGGGAATTCGGTGAAAGACGCAACGGAGAAGGTAACAAAGATATCCAGACCCAAAGATCCCACATTCCTGACGTGACCATCAAATACCAACGAGATTGCCATCCAGATCAGAATCAGGAGGATAGTGATCTTACGGAGCCTCGGGGTTTTGAACAGATCCAGAACGGAATAGGATTTATCAGCGTCTTCTTTTTCAGCCTTCAAACAGCTAGCCTATTTACAGATAATAATTCATTAGTTCACACATATTTCATTTTTGTATTATAAAGGTATGTGTCTATTACCGTGAATTCATTATACAGTTTCTCGTCAACCGTTTTCTTGTTAATTCTCTCAAACTTTTTCAGGATGGAAACGGCCTTCTCCACTTTGCCTTGAGAGGCTAACCATCTGGCGGATTCTGGTACAATCCATGGAGTCAAGAGACAAATGAACAATGGAGCAGAAGTGGTGATGCTGAGCATCCTCCAGTCGGCCACCCAGAGTGCAATCCAAGGAAGGATGGTTGAAGCGAATGTGAAGAAGATAGCGATGGACATGTTCGCAACGAAAGTCCTCCATTTGGGTCCAACATATTCCAATACTGTAAGTATAAAACAATGATACAATAGTATAAAGGGAAAGTCAAATTATTTAAAAGTCATAATTCAAAAGTCATTTTCAACGTAAATTTCAAAACTATTTGAATTATTTATAAGCAACATTGTAACTAATTAAGTTATCACTACAGTTTAAACTATAATTGTAATATTTAATTGTTAGTTATTTAATAGTAATTGAAAAGCAATAAGAATCAATTTAAAATCATTACAGACCATTTAAACAAGAAAAATAAATGTAATTATAGCTAATTAATGTTATTATTAGTTCATCAAGGAAGTCAAATACTTGTAATTCACATCATACTCGAGCAAGGATTTTTTCCCTACAAGATTCATCCTTCGTAGAGGAAATTCAAAGAATGCAAGTAGCTGTTAATCTTGCACCAGTTTTATATAAATCGCAAATAATTGCGTGTGCGTGCGTTGAATAAAAATACTTTAAAATGGAAATGAGGAAAGATCTCTCTTGTCTCGTCCATTCTAGTCAAAAGCGGGAAAAACCTTGCCGTTAACATTCGTCCATTGACAGTCTAAATGGATCGAAATCATAATTTAATTAATTACATTATTATCATACGCAAATTGCACGCACCAAGGTAAAATACAATTTGCAAGAAAGACAATTTCTTTTATCAGAGTTTTTTTTTTATAATTTACTCGAACTAATTAATTATCATCGTTTATTTCTTTATAATCTCGTTTTATTTTTCATCAAGAGTCTCTTGTGTTGAATTCATTAACATCCTTTTTTTCCCTGAATAGATATGTAAATTTTATGCCAAGGTGAAAAACTCTGAGGAGCGAAACCGTTTTCCTCTCTTTCGGATTATATAAGATTGGGATGCCGTTTCAATGGCAACGATCAATGCCGCGTAATTGACGTTTAAATGCCAAGCAGCGCGCGCGTTTTCCTTCTGTTTTTTTTTGACGAATTGAAATTTCAATTTTCCGTATGCATAATGCGTTTAATAAACGGATACGTTTTATCTCTTGCATAACTACGAATAAGCAATGTCTCTCTTAGTCCGGGATCGAATTAATAACATGCGCTACCAATCGAAATCAATATAATTAAGTGCATATGAATTGACCGGACGGCGTTACGTTAATAAATCGTGCCAGATTTTTATTCCTCCCCGGATAATGGAACGGAATTACAGATTATGCGAATTTTATTTCAGCTCATTCAAGGCGACTTTGCTGCACGTATTAATAATCCATAAATCATTTCATATTTTTGCTTTTTTGTGTGTTTGTTCGTGCGAAATCGATCTCTATCGTTATTTGCTAATTCCGATTTATTTAACAGGACAAAAGTAATCAGCAATTTATTATTGCACCAATTCATTTTCAATTGCAACGCGTGTTAATGCAAATTGGAATTCATAAATTATTCGTTACGATGAAAAAATGTGGAGTTGCAGATATAAGGTATTTGCTTCCTTTTTTTAATGTAATTTATTTAAATTTATTACTTCGATGAATTATTAATCATTCTTTTATTAACTTTTTTTATATCTAAACTATCGAATTAAAACAAACGGAACTATTAGCGTTATTGATAGCTCTACAATGTAATGCATTTCATTTAAGTCCATTAACGGTATACTGTTTAACATTAATTATCTTCATTCATTAATTGTATTTATTTATTACAATTTTTTTCTAGTTGTAGTACTTTTATGTGTATACTACATTCACAGTATGTGTGAAAAGATGCATAAATGTTTGTCAATATATCAACTAATCTTGTACATCAAGAAGATCGGTGACATTGGTATTTACAATTATACAGTGTAATTAGTACTTAGTACGTTACATACCGGATAGTCCAGAACAAATCAAAACAGAACAGATACAAAACAGAATATGTTAGTGACAAGCTTTTTCAGTCTTCAGTTTATTCCTATACTCTTCTAGTTTCAACTCTTTCGGCCTATGTTCTGTTTTATCAGTCTAATACAAGTATATACAGTTATGTTGTATTATTTAGTATCATGTAAAATTTAAAGACTTTTTGCTGTCGATATTTCATTACGATTATTATCTAAATACTGAAATAATTTCTATTAGTTAAATTGCTAATTAATTATTCAATTATTTCATTAAATATAATATGTACTATATTAATAAGTGCAAATGGAATGGAGTATTAAGAATTAAGTATTAAAAGGATTTAATTTTTTGTAAACATATCTACTGTACGTTAAATGATGCATAAGATATTGCGCAAATAAATTGCGGTATTCACTATTTCATTATTATCTACAACCAAAGTTGAAAGAAAGAGCGAGTTTATGAGAAATCTCCTGTGTAAGCAACCAAGGTTAGGGTTTCCTTAAACTTCGTACATAAAAATGACTAATTGTTACTGGTGTATTTCTAAACACGCTGAGTTCTTGAAAAGTAGTTTCTTTTCCATGTACTCAAACGAAAATTTGTAATTAAATTATATTCTTTCCGTATGAAGAACATCGAGGGAAACGCAATGCGAATGTCGTGTTTCTTTAATGATTCGTTGCTTTTGCATAATTGTTGTCTCTGTATAATAATAAATTGCATATTACCTAGCAATTACGTACCGAGTGTAATAGTCTGTAATACAATTTCCATCATTTTTTTTTCGTGTGTGCAGGTAACTTTTGCACGAAACAGTTACTTTTCAATGATACACGCCGTGACCTTAACTCGCGAATGATCCTTGAATTTCATTATTCAAATTCATTCCGTTTTGCAATTAATGCGACCAGAACAATTAAGCAATATTAAAAAAGAACGAAAAAGCATGTAATAGTAGTAAAAATTTTAAAAAATGCAATCACAAAGAAAATATAATGAAAATTAACGAGGTTTTAATCACTTTTCGTTATTAATTATGCTCAGTGATTGCTGTTAATTTCCTTGTTAATTTTATCTGCACCTGCGTTTTCTCACATTCATTAGAGCCATTCTATTCACTCTGTGCAGATCCTATTTGTGTTTCGCTAATTAGATTTGCCGGTAAACCAGATTTCCGATTGTTGCGTTTATCTTCTCGGAGAAAGATTTGTTTAGCAAGGTCAGTTTATTATCTGAAGCGAATTGATGTTGTTGTTGGTTTTTTTTTGTAAAATTATTTATTCGTTTCTTACCTAAGATGTACATCATCGTGAAGCAGTTGTCGAAGGCCATGCCGACAAGGAAACGGCATACGCAGAAGGACCAGAAGGAATTGCAATAGGCTGTAGCGATTCCGGCTGTTGCTCCAATAAGATTTGTTCCAACCAAAGCGGGGATTCTTCCATGTCTATCGGCCACCCAGCCGAAGACGAGGCCTCCAAGGATAGCCCCGCAGAAGAAGATGGCTTGTGCCAAGGTAGGAAGACCGTCTTGTTCACAGACCCAATCCAACTGTGCAACAATAATAACGAAGAGTTATTAGAATGGTTTCATAACATTTACATTATCGATGCTTACTTCTGAAGCGATTGTCTTGTATGGGATGTCCGTGTAGTTGTATTCCCAACCGTTGCGACATGCCACCGTCGGCCAAGATGGATCTGGCTTCACCACTCCTTGCTGCAGGATCTCCGTGTAGTTCACAGCGTACATCCGACATTTCTCACCTTTAGGAATGGCCAGGTTTAATCTGCAAATTACAAAATACTTAATCAATTGAAGCAACAACAATGGTATTTATTCTATTGTTAATTGATTTATCACCTATTATATTGAGCTTCCTTAATTTATTTATATATACTTTATGTTATTTATTGATTATTCGAAGCATTCTTACATACAGTTACAACCTGTTTATAAATAACATTTTATAATGAATATCTCAAATATCTGACTACTTTAAAAGGATCTGTCATCTATAAAGGTTCAAAATATTATTATTATGTAGCGCTTTAATTGGAAATCGCCAAGTATATATTTTATGCTACATAAGGTCATTTTCCATTTATATAACTTGGTTTGATTCACATTCCATTCCATTTTTTACACATTTGTTTTGATTAATTATTTTTATTTATCTGCTTAAATATTGATTTCTTTGTTAGTATTTGATTTCCTTTTATATTTTTCTTACTATTGAAAACCATTTAGCGTAATGAAGTAGAATCTATATTGTAGATAGGTCTATTATTATTTTTCATTTGTATTTTCTTTTAAATATAATAATATAATTGGGGATAATGTCTAATTACATAAACTTTATTTAATATTATTACACTTACACAATAATTAAAGCAATGATTAATTTAATATGTCTGCTGATTATGCATTAATATTACCGTTAATAACATTTTACTCTAATTTGCAAGTAACTTAATGCAAATCATTAAAAAAACAATAGTTATTTACTACTTTTAGTCGAACTGTTGGCATTGATAATTGAAAAATATAACATAATATTATTAATTAGACTTAATAATACTTAACATTATTTTATATTATATCTATAAAATATCAATCAACAACTTCATAATAATTCGTAAAAGAAAAACAAGATATATTTATACAGTAATACTCAAACAAATTTAAAAAAAACTATTATATCTGATAGAAAAATATACATTAATGAATTATAGGAATATTAATTTTAGCATTTTATCATGATTTGTTTGTCACTTTCCGATGATTCAAGTATTGTTTGTTCAATTTTCTATACAGTATTTCCACATAAAGTATTGAAATATCTCATATTTTATATACTGTTTGCAATAAATAAAGCTATTTTATTATATTTTGCTTGACTCTGTAATGCAATAAGGATTTATTTATTGAATAAAATTTTATTCAAATCAATAAATTAGTTTCAAGTATAAAACAAACTGATATTCAATGTCAAATTTATTAAAAAAATTGTACAATATAAAACATATTTTGATTTTGTATAAAAATGTTCGAGGAAAAGATCAGCAATTTCTGTATACTATATTCTATATCTTAATGCTATCTAAGAATTTGATATCCACTATATAACATAAACAATGAGAATCGTCTTATATTTATCGTAAACTCTGAACTAGTAAATTTTCGAATTGCTTCCCTGTTGGGCGTTATATGACAATTAATTTACATTTTATATTAGATGTTATAAATTACCAAAATAAATATAATGAATGGCAGTAACCTAATTGACTTAAGAACTACTTCTAATTAGATTAGATTAAAATTTTCAGAATGTGTAGTAGAATTTTTGATAAAGTTCGTTTGGTGATAAGAAGAATAGTGCACCTGCACCAATCCTATATATTGAATGTTATTAAAGAGTCGTTTCGCCAACGCTGATTTATCTCCTTCGTAATGAGCGCAAAGTAATTGGGATCTGTCTCTTCGGTATATGCTGTGCATGCTCAAAGCATTAGAACGAGCCGCGATTTATGCGTTCGGCCCTGCAGCGGAATATCTTGTAGCCAGTGACAAAGTGAATTACAAACACTTGTTTCTTACAATAACTGTAATTGCTTAGCAAACTGGGATCCATTCCTTGCTTCATGATCCGTTTACTTGCGTGTGGGTGCAGTTCATAATCAGAGCCCAACATAATAACATTCATTAATTAACACCGTGCTCTTGTCCACAAAAAAAACCATCCAACGGCGGATTATGAAAAGTGCCCCGATTGTAGAAAAAAATACTAAATACACGACCACGTTATGCTCTAATTGTGGATTAAATTTATTCACGTTGCGCAGCTCCACACATCCTTTTATATTCCATTATGTTGCGACTGCTTTATTTGCTCATTCAATGTTTTAATGCAGACAGAAACCAAAGAAAACCTGATACTTCATAACTCACATTAATGAGCCGCAATGTTCGTATTATTATTTTATTTTTTCGAAGATCGATGTTGTTTTTGTTATTGTTTCTGCTCGGTTAATTGACTTGAGCAAATCATGATTGAAGTCCCATAACAAATAATTTACGTACGACTTCCGGAATTAACAATCGAATTCGTGGTAATCCTTCGGAATAAACAATATTATTTTGTTCGTCGCAAATTACTTTGTTGAATCAATTGCGGTACGAAATTATTCCGATGTTAAATGCGAATCCAACATTTCTGTTTGCAATTTTGCGAATGGTAATTTAAGAAATTACGATGTTTTCAATTCCGAATATAACCGGTGATTACAAATTCATGATGTTTATAATTTCACATACAAAATCATTCAACATAACATCAGCATGTATATAGTTGAGTTAATGAATAGCTTTCATAAAAACATTCGAATCATTTTATTATCATTTATTTCTTTCTGTTTTAATAATAATATTTATTGCAATACTAATACGAAAACAATGAAAATTTAATGGTTCAATAATTTGAAAATAAGTGTGAAATGTATTTATATTATAAATAGAATTAATCATTTTAATTTCAATTTAACTGTGTTTTTTTAAGAACTACCGTTTATAAATGATGTTTTAAGTGAACATTTATTGAACATTTTTCTGTTACTCTTAATGTTATGTTGGAATAAAAAAAAGATCAATCTTTGAATAACACAATCATAATTTACTGTCTCAAATACCACGATATTTCAATTTATCGTTTAGTAAAATATTCTATAGTTAATATTTTTTTAAAATTGTCCAAATTGTACAAATAGTACAAATTCATAACTTACATAAAAAAGAAGAAAATAAGTGCATTCTACAAAAGCCAATTAATATATTTTTTAATTAAAGTAAAAGTGAAATCTATTGTGGAAGGATCTGTAGTATCGAATAACATAGTTTATTGTCGTGTTCAAATAATGGGTTTTTTGCAAGTATACAAACCGAGAATTAGATAAATTATATAAGCATTAGAAATAAAAGAAATTCTCGAGAATGTTGTAATAAATGTTATTTTTCTTTTTTTTACGTAAAGAAGTATTTATTAGAAGAGTGCAAATAGAATGAAATGCACATCTGTTATGCATATAAAGCCTCAATATATGTGTTTTCAGTATTTTTTCCTAAGAAATTTATGTATGCAATGGGTGTAAGAAAATACAGTAACTTTGTCTTAAGAAGGCAACTATAAATATTTATATAGTAACATTACCTAAACACAATTCGCTTACAACACGAAGAGATTTATGGAGTTCATATTTTCTTTCACGTGATTCCATCAATATTGCTGAATGAATTAATATTGCGAATCTATTAATCTTTAGATTAAGAAATAACGACACAAACATGTAGTTATTCAATTGAACAGCATTAATTGATAATAAATCATTCATAATTAAAATCTAATCATCATGATATACTTTAAAACAGTGTGTTTCAACCTTCGGATTGCGTAAATCTTATAGTTTGCAAAACGAGGTGAAATGGAATTGGGACTTAGGAATTGAGTTGAAGTATGACTACAAACAAACACGTTGGGTTGAGAGGAAAACTGTTGAAGATTTGTTTAAGATTAAACTTTTCAATGTTAGAAACTATGTGCCTCTTCGTCTTGATTTAATAATGTCATTCACAATGTCGCCAGATTCTAGTTCTTGGCTGAATTTCACAATTTCAGTTATATATTATGCATTTATATCGGTTCGCGATTTTATTTCGCAGACTGGCTAAACTGGGCCAAGACTTTTTCCAGAGGCGGCTCCGAGGAGAGAGAAAAAAGGCAAGAACTCCAAACCGCTTACATAGAAATACGTAAGTAAACGCGCACACATTCGCAACATGTTTACGTACAATTATTTTTTCTCAATCACGCGTTTTGCGATAATTACAATTATTACGACGGATGGAAATTGGTCTTAATGTTACCGTAACCTTTATTTTTGAGCTGCTATTTGTGGTTTGGCTCCAATTGGTTTTTAATTAACTTATCAAATCTGAAGGTTCTATCTAATATTATTTGTTATTTTCGGATACTTGTATAAAAAAATAGCTCCAATTAACTATAGTCTCATTGATCGAATTGAATTGTCTATTATTTCGCTGAAATATTAATTGATTAGAAGAGACGAAGCGAAACTCGGAAATAGATATTCTCTGAAGTGATGGATCGATATTCACTTAATTATTTATTTGGCAAAGTTTGAGTCTATTTTCAGACGATAAATCAATAATTATTATATGCTAAGAGTGTCAAAGTTTAGTTTAAAGTGGTATGGAATTTCCTACTTCAGGTGTCCAACTCCGAGCGAGGAATTTGCACGTTAATGAAGTTGCGAATCCGACGAAAGTTATTAATTCAATTAAAATCAAGTGAACGTAATTAATTTAAATCCGTTAGTACGTCGTTATTAAAATCAAAACTTGTATAAATGCATTGTAATTTGCAATGAATGCAAATTTATGCAATCTTCTCAGAATCGCAATTTTGATCGAAGATCCTAACAATCGCAAGCAATTTGCCAAGCATCCCAGGGGAATTTCTTTGGGAATTGCATAACATGGCCAAGTGCAAGTAATTGTCGCTTACGTAACTCCGCAAACCCACGGTAATAATAATGCAGAAGTAATAGATAAATGAATACAAGAAGTAGCATTATGCAGATATTGATAGGAAAAAAAAACACGAACAATAATTGTACGGATATTAATTATGCATGCGCTAATAACAATCAATCACGATTCTAAAAATAGTAAAATTAAAATTTTGCTTTCCTCACAGAGAGAAATAGGTAAAATGTGTGCGTTTGCATTCGTTTCGGTTACGAAATGCCAGTGTCTTGTACATGAAATTGCAAACAGTCCCAATGTCAAACAAAACGCTCCGCTTGAAGTAGTTGCAGAATTAGTTTGCACTTTGAATTTGAGAAGATATTTGTGGTTTCATTTAGAGGTTTGCACGTTTCACGATTACGAAATGCACTTGCGAGAATTTGTAAATCTGGAGTGGTTCTCGTACAGAAAGTTTGCATTGCGGAGAAGAATGCTGATACATTACAACGGCACTAATTTTAAAATTGCTTGGAGAGTGCAAGGAAGAAAAAAAAATACATTCGATTTCCAATACGTTTCTCGGTTTACTTCCAAGCTGGAAAATATACGTATATAGAAGAATCGCTAAATGCGTCTAAATATTGTTTAAAATAACATTTACTTCGATTTGCATAAATTTAAAGAGAAGATGTTTATGGGAAAAACCGTGGATTTTTTTTTCACGTACGTTTTTTATTACTCTAACGAGATACAAATTGCAATTTTACAACGAGACTTTCTTTTATACATTACCACCATTAAATGTTCAATTTTATTACGCCAGTTAGAATTGAGTTATTCGGAATTCATTAGATTCAAACTATGTCATAATTACAATTTCCATGAGTGGAATGTTTTGAGAGAGAGAAAAAAAACATGTAGTTGTGCAGTTTTTTTTTTAAACATAAATCGAATAACATTTATTTAGTGCATTTATGAATATTTATTAGGAAAATGACTCCATATTCATAGGTAGAATCAAAAAAAGTACATAATAATTATATTCAATAAAATAACTGAATAAAAGATGCAAAAAAATAAATAAACTATTAGCATATGATATATAATTAATACTTTTTAAACACTACATAGATTTACTTTCAGATATTATAATTCTAATGTAATTTCTTAAATTTGCATAGATTTTAAACTATTAACTAATATTTATAAAAACATCTTACAAAGCAATTGATAAAATATTATTTTATCTATTCAATACATTTCAGTTATAATGAAATATATAAAGTAAATGCAGAAATAAATACTATAGTATTCTATAATAAGAAGTATTGAATTGCTATAATCTTGAAATCGGAGATTTTCATTGATTGCAAGAAGAGATGAAATAAATCGTATTCGCAAATACTGTAAAGAGCGTTCCAAATATAAACTTATTGAAAAAGTTAAATATTGATCTGTGTAGATCTGATATAAAAATCTATATTTTTATTTATATTTTAGACTCACTAAATCATTAATTATATCATTAATTATAACATTAATTAAGATATTATAAACTCAACAAATATTAATAATAATATATACTACATAATCATAATTTAAATAAAACCTATTTTTTAACCAAAGAATTATGTAGACTTTATTTTTTGTATGGTTATTAACATTAAAATCAATGGCTTTATAGCTCTAATTCTTTATACTCACTTTAAATAATTTCTGTACTTTATATACAATACAAAAGGAATAGCTAATTCTTGTGTTATGATAATAATTTGTAATATTATTAAATTAAAAAAAACTTTAAAATTAATTGAACTCGTTTGTAAAAGTATTTTGTAGAGTAGACATATTAGGTATTATTAGTTGCATATTAATAATAAAAAAAAACTACAAGGATTTCTTATATAACTTTAAAATTATTTTGTTGATTGGCCGAGGCCAGACCGATATAAGTAATTGGCAACCACCAAATGTCATTTTTTTCGTTAATATGACTTAACAAAGCTTATTTGCCTTTTTCTTACTATAAATGCAAGTAATTGTGTTTGTTATTGCATCATCTCATTTCAATTCGACAAAATGCTGTTTGAATATATGTTCAATATTTTTCTGGTTTTGCAGTTATGAAAGAAAGATTTGCTTCAATATTGAAACAAAATAATTCCTAAGAAGATCTTTTTATCCAGTTTCTAGAAAATAAATTGGTTTAAATAAATGAATGTAATTCCTTAAAATAAATGGAAATGTCTTTTAAAGCATAAAATAATAAATAATAGCACATTTTTATAGTCTACATCAAACTGAAGTAAAAAATCGTGTGAATCTAGGCAGAATTAAATAATAAACAATTAGAATGACATTGATAAGTATTTCACAGATGCGATCTCAAATAAACATATTTTTTTTCTTCTTAAAGCAACTTAAAAATGTATACATATAGTGTTTACAATTCAGAACGCAATTTGCGTAATGTTTGACGTAATGAAAATCTGTTGTCGATCGAAGCGCCCCAATTTATTATTAATTGAATATATAATTAAATCAGCGATGAAAATTGAGCCGTTTTCTTTATGCGCGCATACACGTCATACTTTGACTTTATATGGAGTCCAGCTGCTGAGGTAAATCCCATTCCTAAGTGGATTTAGTTTAGCATTCATCGCATTTCTCTGTCCATTCCCCTTGGACATTTTTTTGCTCGCCCACCATACGCGAATGTTGGACGTAAACACTTCATAAATCATGTTTACAGATTGCAGTTGATTTATGTGTCGCAGCCTTAACATTAATCGGCGTCTCTCTTGATTGCTGCTGTTACGGATCTTTCTGTTAATTAATTTGGCAATTGGCCTACAAAGCGACGGAAACAATGTACCCATTATCCTTGTTATTAACGAACAATGATGGGATGTAGTTTCGAAGCGCAGACATTACAAAGTCAATGCCACCACCGTACATCCATCGATCAATTAATGTGCAATTTTGTAACAATTATATGGAAACAAAAACATAGTAATGAGAATTAACATCGTGTAATTTTATGGATTATTACTGAAAAGGCGATAATACAGTTTACTTATAATAGTAGGCACGTATATTATAAAATCCGACACGAACTTTTAAAGTTCTAAACTTTAAATAGGATGAACATCAAGTGAATTAAGCAATAATTTTAGATTCATTTACTATAACAACAAGTTATATAAATAAACAAGTTTTTTTATATACATTGCCATTATTAATTCCTAAATTATGTAGATAAGTTATATGCTAAACTTAATTAATTAACAATAAAAATTTAATTTTACTTAAATATTTCACTCGACAAGAATTATAATAATCTAATTAAGTAGAATATATTGAAATATATAAAAATAAATGCTTAGTTGTGCTTTAATTGTAAGTTCATTATTCTTAAATTTCTTTAAATATTTCACTTTACTCTAGTATTGTAGATACTAAGATTTTTTTAAATGAAACCTTTTTATGCAATTTATCAAAATTTGTACTTTACTAACAATATGTTTATAGTGTATTGCATTTTTCGATGTTTTAGAACTAAAATTTGAAAATTACTTGAACCTTTTCACACATTTCTTATACTAAAATAGTTCATTTAGTAATCAAAATAAGTATAAGTATTAATTCTTTTAATTTTGTAAGAGAAATTTTATATATTTTTTATACCATAATTTTCTGAAATAGTAACAATTTAGTGTTGCTTGGAACCGCGTTTATTAACATTTTCACCACATGAACGAACAAATGTATTAGTTACTGATTTTTTAAGAAAACTGGTTTAAAATATTTTAACGAGTTTTATTGACAAATAAATTTAAAAAAATATAATTTATATATATAATTTATTCTTGCAATTTTTGAAATTTTTAAATATTATAATTATATATTTGATAATCTTCATTCGTCTTAATTTATTTTTACCTAACGCATTTTGGCGTACAATCCTTTTAAATATGATTTAATGATTTATTGATATTTTGTGTTCTTGTTTATATAAATTTTTGTAAATATATTCTAAAACATAGTTTATATTAATTGATGTTTATTCACTTATTACCAACTGTATATACACCCATATCTCGCTATACGGCCGCTCTTTATACGGCATTTCGCTATAACGGCCCTCTTCAATAAAGGCACGTTTCCGATTTACGGCCTAAAATGTTTCGCTATAACGGCAAAAAAAAAAATTCCATGTCGATATATGTACATGTTGCCAATCTTGCGCAAGCGCAATCTTTGATTCCTTATACGGCTTTTCGGTCAAGTTTCGTGGAACGTATCTAGGCCGTAAAGCGAGGTATAGATCTACTATAAAACTAGAATTGGTACTTAAAGTTGGTATTTCTTGCTGATATTATCCTAATTAACGTAATAAAGCAGGGTTTATCAAACAATGTGTTTCGCGGAAAGTTAATGAAAACCTAACATAAATAATGAATATTTTTTCTCATATTTTTTAATTTTATTGAATTTGTATAAAAATAAACAAATTGTACCGTGAAAATTGCAGGATTTATGAAGTATTCCATTGCAGGTAAAGTTTGACAAACTCATCATTATACTAATTGCAAACATTGATTTATAGATTTAATTAGACTTAGATTAAGATTATTATCAACATAATTAAACATTTTATGCATTAAATAAACAACAAAAAAACAAGAAAACATTTCGGAGGGATCAATTTTCCCATTTGCTTTGCTTCTATTCGTGCCGCAGCCGTGTGAAACTTTTACCGCATCTCCATCATTTTTCCTTGAATTCATTTCCATGATGCAATTGCCTCTGCTGTGATCTTATAAACAGCAAATTGATACTCAGCTCGGAGGATGAGTGCGTGTTTCATTGCATAATTCGCGTTAATGAAATGCTCATCTCCTCGCATTGTAATTTACAGCAGCAACGACTTGATTAAAGAGAGAGATAGGTAATGAAAAGATGAGATGAGATGCTGTATTTTTAGCATCATCGCATAAACAAAGCCAAATTTGCAACCGGTTGGCCCAAGTCTATTTTTCATAGCGGATTTACGATTTGTTTACGTTTTTTATATATAAACATTCTCTCGTCCAACGCTCGATACAAATTTCTCATTTAGGTGTGTTAACCAATGGTAATTTGCATATTAAAAAAAAACACACACAAAAATATTTCGAAAAAAGCTATTTATAGACAACCAGGAATTAAGTAACATAGTAAATACTAGTTTATAGTTTTTTTTTAATCTATGATTAATTCTCCATTGCATTAAACGAATGTATTCCTAATTAGATTATTTTTATAGAATTTTACGCTTTTTGCATGGAAATTTTACGGTGTGGTCGGAAATTATTATAAATATTTATTATCCACTGTTTTTACAATGTGAACAATTAGTTTTAATTTCTTGAAGTCGTGCTGTGTGTGGTTTTCGTTGAAGGTTTTTTATTTAATTAATCGATTGCCATTGACCTTAGCGTTCTTTTTATATAATAATAGTAACAACAATATGTAAAAGCATTATAAATTAATGATAGTGCAAAATATTGAAATAATAATAAACAAGGCAATGAAACAATGATTATTGGGAATTAATTGATGAAATCGTGTTTATAGCTATTCCATTGCACGAATTTCAGCCTCAATTAAAAGTTGTTTTTATTTAAATTTTTAGATGGAGTACCAAATCATAAAATATTGATTGCTCACTTATTGAAACTGAAGTTGAACTGTTAATATTGAAAGTTCAAAATAAAATTGATGAGAAACAAAATGTTGCGTAGTTTCGTACTATTAATTATAGTTTTGGATAAGTAGCCTAGACTATCGAAGTTAAAAAACCTCGGAATAGAATATAATTGGTTTCATGAATCTGCTAGTAATATTAAAACTAATTTATCTGTAATGTTGAGGTAGTTTCATTAGTGCATTTTGCACTTCAGGGGTCTAAGACCCAATTTCATTTTGCTTGTCTAGTAAAACACTTGAAAAAAAAGTTACTCACAATCCAAGATATCTCTAATATCATTAATTGAAGTAAATAATTCGACTAAAAAATATGCCCCAATGTATGTTGAATAAATATGTTTAAAAAAAGGATATTGTTGTCATTTATTATATTTAATCAATAACATAGTATTTATTTGTATACAAACTAATGCTTTTATGTTATTATTTTTTATACATTAAAACTAATTTAGGTTTGTCAATTGTAAACATGTTTTTCAAGAATATAAGTATCTTTTAATGCAATGTGTATATGAGTAATGCATTAAGAAGAGAAGTACACTAGATTAAATATAAATTATTAAAACTCATTAATAACGATTAATTTTATTAATTTGTTGCTTATTAAGTTTTTCCTTTTAATTTAATTGAAAATTACGAATATTAATGAACATTTAGCAAGGCAAATTTTAAAAAATATTAATAAATAAATTAATGGTAGAAATATTCTAAGTGCACCCCCTTTAACAGGATTGAGTTCCACAATAAAAATATTATGTTTTGTTGAAATTTAATAGAATAATATTACAACTGATGTTACGAATGAATAAAAACATGATTTATATACCAGGATATATATTTTGCGGTCAAAAAATAATAATTTGTCTAAATATTTATATCATTTTCATATACGATTAACACGTAACCACTAATGGCAAATAAATAGATTTAACGGAAAAGTCGACCGAATACTGGGAATTACCGACTTCTGGATATTGATATCGTTTTACATCGTTCTGTTATAAAGTTGAGTTTACATTTAAGATTATTGTTTTCTGTTCGCTGCAATAAAAAACCTTGATCTGATTCCCGTGGCTTATTGATTGCTATTGAATCATTTAAGGTTCGTTAAAATTGATTTTTTACTTCTATACATTTTTAATTAAATTACCTAAGTAAGCACCAACCAAGGAAATATGCATATTTTATAGAAAACTTTTATTTATAAAAGAAAATAATATGATATGTAACAGATTATTTTTAGTTTCATTATTATTTTATTAGTTTCACTATTAATTCCCTATTTTTTTTAGAGTATTACTGAAAAAATAAACAAATAAATCAAAAGTGCAATCATTCTTAATATATGAATAAAATGGTATATTATGGTATATTATTATCATTATAAATAATTGTTTCCATAACTATTTTCTGCACATACATTTTAAAGTTGATAATAATTTGTACTTTTAATTATTTTGAAACAAACAAAACACATTTTATAAAATCAATTAATATTTGAATTAAATGATTTTATAAATGTATTCTATATATTCTCAAATAATTTGAATTATTAACATCATATAATCAACGTATCCGTGAAAACTAAAATACCAATGTTGTTTTCATCTATTTTTGCTATTATCTGCATAATGACTCAACTTTTTAAGTATATTTACTGTCATTAAGTATGGAACGTTGCGCTGTGTGCAATAATAACTTCTAGCATTACCATTTCAATTTTACTTGCAATTCACGATGAAATTCCAATTTATGAGTTTAATTAAAAACAAAACCATTTTTCAATATTATCAATGTTAGAAGTAGTTGTAATTACGATTTTAATAATCTGCTTTTCACATCTAGAGTAGATTAGTA
>JAFMTC010000002.1:28159-43458 GCA_018845635.1 Nicrophorus orbicollis | reverse complement strand
AAAAGCAGGACATGTTAAGAAAGTCTTAAGAAAACAAAATATTGAATAATAAAATAGCAATACATTTATACAGGTAGTACTCGGATTACGCCGTATTTCATACAAAAACCAACGCAAATCTAATCAGACTAAATTGTACCCAATTATATATACATCAAAACTAAAAGAATAATCTCACTAGCGTAAATTAAACAATCGTTAATCGTGAACTACTTGTATTATAATAGTAACTCATGTTTAAATATTTTTTAGTGTCTTTTTATAACAATATTTTCAATCTATCCATTTGGATATTCAGTAAATCACCACGTACGGACAAACACTTCTTTAGAACTGTTCCCCATTGACAACTAATCCCTTAAAGACACAAGGAATCAATGGCCTCGGTTCAGAAGCACTGAAAAATGTCCTGAAAGAGCCCATAAAATTATATGTTGTATTTGGAACTCGAACCGAGAACCTTTAAGATGTAGACCGGAGACTACTAGTTGCCTAAATAATTTAATCAAATGAAATTTATAAACATTGCAGCATGCTAATGATAATAGGTACTTATGTTCTATTAAAATAATAGATTTGATTATACTCCACAACTAAATAATGATAGTAAGATTACAGTAGATAACTCTACTTTAGATATTTCTTTACTTTATAATTATTAATAGCTATATTTTATTTATCATTGCAACGAAAGTGGTCGTATGTAAAAAAATGTATCTATGTACAAATAAATAACAAAATTTATTTAATTATTAAATATGTGATTTTATATTATTCTTTATTTTATATATTCCATTTTTTTACATTTATTTTATATTTTATCAGTATATGCTATATATGCAATTAATAAATAAGTAGTTTCTACATTTAATTAAAAAAAAATCTGCATCGACATTCCATAAATATTGTATATATATTTGAGATTTTTTACTCTTATATTTTAGATTTAACCTAGTTTTTAGATGATACTAAAAAGTACAGTTGAACATGTATATAAGTTTCTGGTATATAATAATGATTTAATGATATATGAACAACCAAGTAAAGAAAAATGTTATAAAAACGTGCTTATCTAAATATTAATAGAATACAGTGAATATACTTATATAAGATATATACAGATATTTATATTCTACCATTTCTACCATTTAATCAATAATAAATTATCTACATATTAATATAATAAATACACATCATTCAGAAAACTATAACCATCCTACAGAATACTTTGAAGACTGAAAAGGCACTTAAAAACATCGATAATTTTCTTATCGATTTTCTTCAAATATTCATCTAATGGACACAACTTTTGAACAAGTTCGATATCTTCGATACTTCTTAATACACCTTCAGTTTTATTACTAATAACTTCCAATAAATAGTCTTTGCTTTTATTCAATTTTCTCAACAATGAACTATGACAAGTTATAAAACATTTATTTATTTCTCCTTTGATACCTTGCAACGTTTCTTTGATTTCATTGTTAACTTCCCAAAATTGGTTATCACATAACACTTTAGTTATCTCCGGCACTATTTTAAAGCACTTTCCAACCTCCGTTGATGATAAATCTTTCACGTTTGAAAAATATTCTTCTACATCTTCTATACATTTTTCAACAAAAATACCTTCAATCATGGCAAATTCTAAAAATCCCCTAATTTTCTCCAAAGCCTCATCTATAGATCTATCAATGATATACATGGCATATTTATATTCCTCATCTACATTTCTTGTAAAATATTTTATATTGTTATCTACAATATCAATATTTTTTGATAAATCCAATTCAACGATCTCTTGTACCTTTGCTAATTCTTTTTTCATATTACCAATCGGTATCAATTTATCTTCACTATATGATGATAATATCTTTAAATAAACAATTATTATTAATTTTGCAATTTTTCTAAAAACTTACATGAGGTGTTAATAATAATACAATGATGTAAACGCATTTAAGTAAAATATTCATCTTCTGTTCTTAATTACTAAACAAATCGAGGTTTTAAACTAAACTAAGGAATATAAGTCAACCTGACTTCCTTAAATATAATAATTATTAATCTATCTAATCTCCATTTAGATACTGAATGAACAAAATATTAATTATTCAAACATTTTTAAGACAATTAAACAAAACAAACTAGATAATTTGTAAACTGTTTATATTATTTGAAATATAATTTACTACGTTCTCGTGACGCTTATCCATTGTTTTTCAATTTTGCAATTTTTCGTAATATTTTCTATTTGTGCTTAGTTTGAAATACAAACATTTCAGATCAACAATTTCCAGTTTCTAGAACATCAGGAGCGTATAAAATATGTAACGATCCTATGAATGATGCATGTTGTTAAGAATGTAGAGCAATTTTGCAAATAATAATATTTAAATTCGGTATGCTAAGTTATGAAAATATAGTTTATATTAGAAATAACTAAACTGATACAGATCGAGAGGAAAATATATGAAATTTGTGGAGAGTCCAACGACCTTAAAATTTGATCTTTTGAAATGGCAATAAATAATGTTTGTGTAGATTGTTAGTTCCAATAATATGAAGGTTACAGTTCACCGAGCTAGAAAACCTTTTTATTGACTAAAGGTTCAGTATAACAATAATGTTCACATTTATTATTTACAGATTTAAATAATATTTTGTGTAGCATTGAAAATTGCAAGTCGTGAATATGACCTTAAAACTATCTCAAAATCTTTGATACCATGGAGTGCACGCATTTGGTCTGCTTAGTATGTGCAAAAAATCAATTACTAAAGTTTTAGAGCGAGTTTAATGAATTTAGGACAAGCGGATTTCGGGGTGAAGGTTTGTCGTATCGCTTTTTTCTGCCCATGCCACTCACGTAAAATAGATATGGTTCGTTGTTCGTTGGACAGATCACTTCCGGCCTGGGCACAGCCTTCATCTTTTTTTAGCACGTTGGAGAGAATGTCCATCCATCTATCTCCTTCTGATCGTTATTTTGTTTGGAACTGTGGCTGCTTGTCATTAAAGCGTGAACGGCTTTGCTTCCATTGTGTGATTCAATTAATGGCAGATCGGATTGAATAAAGCCAAGTTGCAGAAGGATCTAAAGAGAAAGGGTGTGAGAATGGGAATTACGCGAAGAAGCGAAAAAATGCTTTTGTTGGGGGAACGAAAAAATCATGTAATAATGTATGAACCGTTCTGAATATTCATCGGCTAATTGCGGAAACCTTGCTGCCTTCTGTTTCTCTTCGTGTCTCGCAGCAAGGACAATCACTTCAAACGCATTTTCTCTCCTAGGAGACTTAATTAATTCCAATACGTTTTCTTCTTTTCATTTTGTTGCTCATGTCTGTTCCTCTGGGCCTCTCGTAATTGATGAATGAAATATTTATTTCATTTGATATTTTTTATCGACATCCCCGGTAAAATCAATAACAAGGGTTACGTTCCTCGTGACCTTTACGAATAATCCTGCTAAATATACAGTTGCCATTTACTTCAATAGATTGTGTTTAATTTGTTGAGGAAATACCCATTGCTTTCATCATTTGACTGATTTATTTTCTTCTTAAGCCATCTTCACGTTCGTTTCCAAGGTTGCAGAACATTATTATTACACGAAATGTGATTGTCTTGGCTTAATGAAGTAATTGAGATGTCTTTAGTGCATTCGCTTCAGTAAATTATAATTAATAATCCCTAATTAAGATAGCAAACAATACATTTCTTCGTTAATCGGGTCTGGGTCGGAAAAATCATACGAGTTTTTCTCTAGCTAATTAACAAGGTCCAATACTTGATCTTGAATTAATCATGACTTATAATGCTAAACAGACAGTTTTTAATCAATATGATGTCAACACTTGCATCTGTAAGGAAAATGTTGAAACGCTTACATTTATTTTCGTTGTTGGCATGTTTATACTTACGTTCTTAATCGAGCGAATCGTTCGTTCGAGTATACTAATTGTTGATCCTTTGTTGCGATTGATGCGAGAGCGTTTGCTCGATTCTCCTAATCGAATCCAGATCGAGTCGGATAGCAACGCACACTTTCCGATCCCTGTTTACGTTTTCAATCTCTCGGATTAACATAAAACGGCGATTTAGGTTTTTGCTCAATCGGCTATAAATCGATACGTATCGATTTCATAAAATCGAAACGCGTTAAAACTAAAAGAAACAAATGAAGAAAAATAATTGCGCTCCGGATAATTATCTTTGCATATGTGTAAACATTATCTATGCTTCGATGAAGACAAACTATATCTTGTAATGAGAGTATCCTATATAAATTATGTCTTAACAAAAAAAATATGAAATAATTAAGTAAAAAGCGAAAAGTCCTATGGGTAAATAGTCTTTTATAACAATGGATTTACTGTTACTATAAATATAATTATTATAGCTAAAAAATAGTAAAAATCTACATTATTTCTGTTTTCCTTAATTCTTATATATTCACGGATTTAACTTTAACAATATCATTATTTATTGCAACAACTATATTAAAAATTATTGATAACAAATATCAAATAAAAATCATTACAATTTATTTTATGTCGTATTAATTTTATTTGCAGTTGAGTGCAAATTAAGTAGATTTGATAAGTGGTGATATTAAGTGAACAGATTTATGGATGTTTTCTATCATTGAATGTAATCTACTTAAAGCAAATTTTATTGATTTTTAACGTTTTAATGTAATTAAGCAAATCAATACATAAACCAATGCAGGTCAGGTTCATTTATTTATTTTTTTAATATATTTTTATTTCAACATTTCAACAACATCATTTATTGGTCTAAATTGGGCCAAAGGGCTAACGACTGAGGTCTTTCTGCTCAAATATATTTATATTTTATTGACAAATTGTATTAATCTTATTCTATTGTTTTTTTTTCATATTACATGTTTTCATATTACATGTATCTTGGCCGTAAAACGAGATATGGATGTACTAATAAAATTACATTAAAAAACAATATCTCTACCAAAACTTCATATGTTCCTCCAAGTATTTGATAATATCTTCGCTAATATTATTAACTAGTCACATAAGATGTTAATCTACAATTACAAGTACCTGTGCGCTTCCATAAGAATCTCCTTTCACCCGTTGCAATGACGCAAATGATAATTTTGCAATTGCTCGAGCAAATCCTAAATTCAAAATCATGTACTTGTTTTTCCCTACGTTTAGTGCCGTTAGCACATCTTATTGGCAAAACCCAAATGCGTTAATTCGCCAGGCAAACCCCATTGCGCCATCAACTAGTTACGTACTTCGAGTATGCAATTCGCACAGAATTCCCTTGTGATAAATCCAGTTAAATTACCTTCACACAGAACGCTGCATGTAATTCCTAATGCTATGCATTCGAATATATCTTTATTGGATTTAAATGATAATTTTATTGACTCTTCCTTCGTGATACTTATTTTTGTTTTTAGAGAAAGCAGTGTTTTAAAATCATGCAAATATGAATAATATTGTAATTTTATGTACTTCAATTTTATATGCATTACATAACTGATTTTTTTTAAGATAGTTATATAAGCGAATGGTTTATACATTTTAAATGAATAGTAAAAGTCATTTTTATTTCTTTATTATTGAAATTATTATATAATAATAACAATTTTCTTAGATAATTAATAAATTAATGAAAAATTTGTATGAAGTCAGAAAAATATGTATTTATAACTTAATTTTAAATAAATTTCTTATATAAAAATATTATATTTATTCTAACAAATAAATATTGAAATATAAAAATTAACAGTTATAAAATATTGATACTATGTAATTTCTACCTTATCGTTCTTTTGTATACTATTTTTTAAATATTTTTGTTACACAACAATTGCAAATAGAACTGCGAAAACACAGAACAGAGATAAAACAAAACATACGATTTAAAACCAATTTTTATTTTACTTTTATTATAATAATTGATTTAACCAGTCGCTTCTTTACTCTATTTTGTACCAGTTCTGTTTATACGTGTTCCAAATTTTCAGTGAACGAAAATAAATATGCAAATTCTCACTTCTTAAATCATATTATTGGCAACCACTTTTGCACTAACTACTCATTGGATATATGTTCATATTAGCATGTTACTTTCAAAATGTGGTTTTCACGTAACGCGGAACAAAATATGCAAGAGCACTCTTTAAGATGATTTTCATTCGATAAACAGCAATGAAGAGGAATTAATTTGTGCATCTATTTCAAATACATTAGTGGATGAATGTATTGAAAAATAATCGATTAATAGTAAATCAAAAATAATCTTCCAGAAGAAACACCATTCAACGATAAAATGATTGGTAAATTTGAAATAAATGTAAAAAGACTACATTCGTTTAGATAATTTCGTATCTAAATAACACAGCACAAATTAGTTTTATACAAATTCTCAATTTTTATTAAAGGAGTTACCATATCATTTGGTACGATTTCGTATTAAAGGATAAACAATAATTAGATAGGCAATTAGCCTAAATTTATCATTTATGTATAATGGGTTGCTAGCTACAAGTAAGATAATATTTAATGAAAAACGCAAAATTACGCAAATACCCTATACAATCATAATATATTTGAAACTAACGTTTAAAATAATTTTAAGTACAATCAACAATAAAATGATGTAGCGCAAGGTGTGGTTAAATTAAACACTACTATATTCGTACCATTTTTTATAGGGGGGAGTGGGGGAAGCTTTTAAAATACAAACATTCCATCCATTTGACATTTATTTCACAAATAAAATGTAGCAAAAAAAAAACTTATCTCTTTAAAACTATAAATACGATTAACTTGCAGTGTCATTGTCTGTAGTTGCATGCCTTTTGAAATGGCGTACATTGTCGTTTTATCTATTGCATTATCTAGTGCCTTCTTTCTCTTATATGCAATCAGGAAGCGCGAAGAAAGGAAGTGGGGTAAATGTAAAAACAATGTTAAATTGATTGGTAGGGTTGTTGTAATCACTGGAGCCAACAGTGGTATTGGTTATGAGACTGCCAAAGAAATGGCCCGCAGAGGGGCACATGTTGTACTAGCTTGCAGAGATAGCGTAAAAGCTGATCAGGCCATAGAAAACATCAGAATGGAATTGAACACAAATGCAAACTTGGTAAACATCTTAATAAGCAATAATAAACTAATGTCACTAACAAACTGTCTTGTTTCTAGAGATTTCTGGAATTGAATTTGTCATCATTTGAATCAATAAACATTTTTTCTGAGGAAATGAACACTAACTATAATACAATTGATATTCTGATCAATAATGCTGGAGTATCATATCCAAAATCTAAATTGATAACTTCTGAAGGTTTAGAAGTGCACATGGGTGTCAATTACTTCGGTCATGTTCATCTGACAAATTCACTGCTGGGTCTTCTTAAGAATTCTGATAGGCCTAGAATCATAAATGTTACTTCAACGTGTCATGAAAAGATATCTCTGAACTTGGAATCTTTGAATTATGAAAGCAGACGCATTAAACATCCATATGCTGAATCAAAGTTGGCCTTATGTTATTATGGTCAAGCATTGGCCAGAAGAAATGAAGATATTAATGTTTACAATGTTTCTCCTGGTTGGGTAAATACCAATCTCTTTAGATATCATAAGATAAGTTTTTTCTATTATTTGATGGCTCTACCTGTTGCTTTCTTGTATATGCGAACCAGGAGACAGGGAGCTGAAACTGTCATCTATTGCGCTACAGAACCAACATTAGATTTAGAGAGTGGACAGTTTTATAGGAATTGCACTAAATATAGATCCGATTATCAATTTAACAATGACACACGGATGCAATTGTGGGATCGTACTAATAAGACAATTCAAGATATACAGGAAAATATGTAAGAAATATATTGTTACTAGATGTATCAAATTTGTAATTCTAATGATTTTTTTTAATAAAAACTATACATACTACAGTATTGAGTTTAAACTATAATTAATTAGTTGTATCTACCTTTATAAAGTTTTGGAAATTAATAATTTTATACGATATAATATATTGACATATTTAGTGTTGATAAAAAAATATGAAAAAAAAAACTGAGTAGGATTTCTTACAATTTACTTTTCTTTTAAAATCAGTGAACTGATCAACTTATTCTTAAAAGAAACGACCTTTTGCATGGGTGCAAATATCAATTATATTCACTATTTATGTAAAAATGTTTTAACCATTCCTTCCAACGACTTTGGCTTGAAACATTCTCTGTGTTTTATTGTCACTTTTTGCAATATAGTTGGAAGTACAATCTTTAAAAATGTGGTATCAATTAAAAAAACCCCTTTCAATCAATACATCCATTACATTTCCAATTTCTTCTCACATGGTCAAATTTACCATTCAAATATTTCGAAATAACGGAATAAAGTCAATTGCTCCAAATAATCCTTGCTTATTCATTGGTTTTCTTATTTGATCCAACTTTTGTTACTAAGATTTGCTTCGTTTCTGAAAACGGAACATTTCAGCAGCAACAGTTTACCTATAAAGTGGACTTTCCGTTCAAAATAAGACGTTTGGTTACTTTTAATATGACTGTTTATACAATCTTCATGTATTTTAGTTTTTAATATTAAAACTTAGGTCATTTATATCAAATTTCTCAACGATTTCAGTTATTTTGCACTATGACTTCTTACATTTGAACATCACAATTTTCAGGATTCATTGACTTCAGCACATTATTCTTCACAATAGGATAATTAACAACTATTAACCATTTGTTTTATATCATATAGGTTTAAGGTTCTATCGTCAATCGAAATTTTACTCTATTACATTTATATGTTTTACATAGATTCTTACTTTTGATGACTTTTGATTAGACCAGTATTCATTTTAGTTGCATACAATAAACATAGATACAATTTTGAATTTCAAAGCTAATCATTGTTCAATAAGTTGCCTATTTGTACCATCATTACTTTTAATAAATTTCATTCAATGCGTGTATTGTGTTGCGTATGCGCACATTAAATGTCAGTGTCAGCTGTAAAGATGTAAATACAGTCGAGTGGATCGCACCGATTTAGTAGAAAGTTCAGAAGTCAAGAAGTGTTGATGAATAGTAATAGCATTTAATTACGATGATTACGTTCTGATAAGTGATACTCAGTGTTAAGCAATAAACCAAGTGGGAAGCAAGTGCATTTTTTGTACAAAAATATTTTTTTTCCACTTATTTTAACCAAGTTTTTAAGCAGAAAATAACATGGTTTTAAGCAAATTAGCTCCTATTGGGGTCTCATGTCAAGAGTATGTACATCCATGGACAAGCAGTTGCTCTCAGGCAACTTGTGGCCTTTATCTATGGGCTTTTGGAGATGCATTGAGGGTTTACTCTTCTGTGTATATTGTAAGCAAGAAATATTATTAGAAAGTTCAATTTCACATTTTGCATTCCTATTTTTAGTTAGCTTTAGTCATGAAAGGCAAAATTCCCACACTGAATGAACTCAAAAAGACAATTAAAGGAATCCTGCAATCAACTGCTTTCCTCAGTATGAATGCATTTGGCTATTCAGGATTCTTATGTCTCCTTAGGTACTGATCTTGATTAATGCTTGAAGACAGTGGTTATTAAATTTACCATTTCAGGGCTGTTATGGGACATTTTAATATCTATACTGTTTCTGGTTTACCTGCGTTTTTGGCAAGTATATTTGCCATACTCATTGAGAGGCCTTCCAGGCGGCTTCTGCTAGCCTTGTATGTTAGCAATGTAGCAACCGAAACTGTTTGGAATATGCTGTTGTACCGGAACATGGTTAAATCCGTGAAGAACGGACAGGTCGCGATTTTCGCAGGAAGTATGGCAATCCTTCTAGCTGTATTCAAAGCTGGTCTTCATAAGAAAAACGGCAAATCCGATTCAATGTTTAATATATTTAAGTAAGAGGAAACATCTATTTTATTTTTGTTTCTTATTTAAATATTTGCTTTAGATTCGTGTTGGGACCATATGAAGAAAAGGATTATAATATTAGATCTAGTCAATCGAACAATATATGCAGGCAAGACGATCAAAACGGAGATGCTTCTTCCAATAACGGCAGATGGCCGACGAATAACACCAATAATAATCGTAAGAAGGGTAATGCTATTTACGGTCTGATAGTGCAAGCCCTTAAAATTTACAAAAGGACGGTGCATCGGATCAAGTGCTGTGATAGGCATACTCTTTGCCCGCATCCGTTCAGCTGCATATACTACACGGTTCAAGTGAGTAAACTTAACTTTTTTCAATCAAAATTTTGCAATAACAATGAACCAGCATTTCTTTGCTTCGTACACATTTTTTAGTTTCGCTTAAAATGAATAGTTTCACAATCATAATTAACAATTATTTTTTATGATATAATTGTGTAAAATGGTTTTGTCGTGCAATAAAATAAGAGGATAACCGGTTTATGTTATTGCTTACGAATTTAGCCAAGTTGTGTTTGTACAATGATTACATTTCTTTTCGGTTATAACTGAAATAGATATATGATGCAATGGGTGATGATAGTACTTGACAGTATCAATGGTATTTGTAAAATTTCACATAGATAACCGTTTCGAAACAATTAAACTTCATTGATGCGATCAATTAGTGATATGGTCAGCGTGATCAAACCAATCAAGTGTGACCCAAATCACGCCAGATTTTCATCAGTCATGACTAGATTATATAGAAAAAATACATATACCGGAGAGTAAAAAGGACGCACGAGAAATACGATACAAACGAGTATATTTACACAAAATGCTCGACGATTTAAAAATAATTAACACTTCAAATAATCGCCTTAGTGATAATTATTTTTCATGTAATTTTAACTCTTGCTTATGTACACATATGTGTAAAAGATTATATTTACACTGAAAATTAATTTATTGCTAAATATAAATTTCATTCGAAACGATTTTCCTTTACAATGCATTGCATATAAATTGAATGAATCAAGTTCAAAGTTCATGTGCAATAACTATTTTCGCTTTCAGGGCAGCGCGAAAATGTTTTCTGTTGGATTGGGCTTGCAATTGGCGCTCAAGGTTGTTTTCAACCTAAAGACCATTGTTAGATCACCGCAGAAACTTGGAGATATTGTCTTCCAAAAGAAGAACCTGAACATCGCTGCGTTTTTGGGTGGAGCTTCCGGCTTATTTAGAGTGAGTACTCCTTTCTTATCTATTGATTTTTGAGAATCCAAATCCGGTGTTGTGATACCTGTTATCCTAAATACTTGAAAGTGAATGATGAAATACTTTTGGATGTAATTTGTCTTCAAGTATATTCAGATAAATTACTTTATTTACGCACTTTATAAAATTAAATTGCAGAATTGTTGTGTTACTAAGCGTATTCTATTTATAAACTTGCTTCTTTACGATCTCTTAAACGAAGCATATAGACAGTAATGTTAAAACAATATCGATCAAAGTGCAAAATTGTATAACCGACCTTCAGAAATATTTAAAAAGGTGGTTGCAAATTTCAAATTCTTGACTATCAATTTAAAATTTTCTTAATAATATAATATAATTTATTAGCTAGTTATAAAAACAAAATATTATTCTAAATATAAAACCAAACATAATAATAATTAAAAGGCTGGCCAAAGGACATCGAGCATTGGTATTTCCGCTCAAAATTTTCTTATTTTAATCAAAATTTAAAAAAATATACAAATCAAAGGTCTTATATTTTTTTTAGATCATGCATTTCATTTCAATTATTGTATAAATCAATACACAAATTTTAACCAATGTAATTTAATTACTTTTAATTAATATAGATTTTTTAAATTTATTTTGATTTACTGAAGAGTATAAATTTTGCTTAAATTTGTATTAAAATGTTTGTATGTATCTAGATGAATGCAACAAGGCGTGATAAATGTATGTATTATTGCATGAATGTATAATGCTTTAACAAGATAATTTAGAGATGCCATACAAATTACGGTCTGCAGACATTGTGTAAACATTCGTACAGTTTCATTTAATTGAAGAGATATTTCACTTTACTATTTTTCATTACTGCTGATTGTTCAAAACTTATAATTACATACTTGTACTTTTTGTACTAATTGAGCTTTGTTATTGTATTGCAAAACAAGGAAACTAATTATTTATATGACCTTTGTATGTTTTGCAGGAGTATGCACTTTAATGTTTTTATAAAATTGTTCAGATTTTTTTTCTACTTTAAAACATAAATTGACTCTTGTGTTGCTTCTCAAAAAAATTAATATTTTCATTCTATTTTAAGTTCAGCGTAAATCGATATTACATTATCGCATTAAATGCGACTACAAATACGCATTTTGCACGTGTATATACAATTTCATAATATTATAAAAGTTGTTCGCTTTGTACTTCACGCATTTTAATATTTGTGGATTACATTCGAGCGATGCTATTTACTTTTCATATCAGTTAATCTCTGATTCACTTCAATATACTACGTATTTACGTTTTAACATTTTTTTTTAATACTTCAAATTTCTGAGAAACAATATTGTGTACTTGAAATAGTTTTAATATTAAATTTAATATTAATTGTTTATATAAACAAGTTATATTATTTTCAACAACTTAATTCTCATTAACTGTTATTTAGTTGGTTATTTTGAACAATTTCAGATAGTTTATTCAGACTGTTTATTTTAGTTTATTTATTTCTTATTTTATTTCTTTATTGCCTCTTTTGTAAGAATATGAATTAAAATATGTAATAACATTCGTTATAACATTGGAAGTATCGCAGATTCATAATAAGAAAGCTATGTTTATATGCAGAAATACATGTAGTTTAGATTGCAAAATGCGGTCATAGGTCATTTCATATTAGATGATAATGTTAAGTTACCTTCTAGATAACATGCTCATTTTTATATAATATATAGTTTATAATAGCAAAAAATAATATAAAAAAACGAGTTCTCTTGTTGTTTAGTTTGCTTTATTAGATTGATTTTTTAAACTTTAATCTATTCTATTTATTTGAAAATAGTAATTCTCTGTGCCATACAATATAAAAATTTACTACCGTATCAGTTTATCAATATAATTGCACTTGAATTGAACCAAAGTCCAAAATTAAACGTCTATTGCTGAATTATCTATGACCAAGTATGTAAGCACATAAAAATGCCATGCCCAAAGATATCATATTTATCTCTTCTCAAATAATAGACCAAAGGTTCATATTCGAATGTTCGTCAATCTTTTCATGGCCATTACTAAAGACAGATTTGAAAATTGTTTTAAAGAAAACACTAAAAGAATAAAATAATAATAAGTATAAACAAAATAATATAATACTTATCGCTTTAAAAGAATCAACAAAAATATAAGTAATAAAATTAAAATAAATAAATAGAAATAAGATTACAACTCTAAAATGGTGAAATTTCTATTAAGAAATTACTTGTGGCAGATACTACAGTCACACTGAATTTTCTGCATAAGGATTCGTTATGAATATTACTAGTAATATTATATTGGTAATATCTAAAGTACAATTATGAAGCATAAGATATCAGATTATATAAGATATATTTTAACATCAAAAGTAGATTCTAATATTTACCATATATAATATAAATTCTATTCTTTTTTAAACAAAGGAATATGCTTATTTTTATGACAATGCACCTTTCATAGGAAATACACTGTACTCCTAGGTAACAGCTGTATGAATGTATATTTATAATTAATTTAATTATAAATAAATAAAATTTTCTATTTTACAATCAAATGTTCGAATTACAAAATGTGTGCATTTAATATGCTATTGTTCTACATTGATATGAACTATTAAATTTATTTATAAGCAATTATAATAAATGTTATAAATAAATTATGTTGCAATATTAATTATTAATTACATCATTATTTATAACACTTTTATTAATTTGTGTAATTTACTGATTTTAAGCATATTGCATATTACCAGTTTTTTTTTTAAGTTTAAATAGTAAACATATTTATAAAATGTCATGTAAATCATTTCTAAATTAGTTTGTAGAAAGTAATAACTATTGTTTATTTCTTGTTTGGTATATCGTTGTTTTACTCTTATTTGGTATAAATTATGCTATTTATAGTTAAATTTTCTATGTTATTTTGCTAGATGACAATGTGTGCTTTGCGAAGGATAACAGGTAAGGATGACGCAATCCACGCGCTTCCAGCAGGACTTATCGCGGGGTTAGCCTTCTTCAAATATCCTGACACGACGATTTCACTCTACGTATTCTGGAAAATGCTGCAAATCATGTACAATCTTGGAATTGATATGGGTTATCTGCCGAAGATTCCCGGCTTCGCCAGTTTCCTATATTGCCTCAGCACTGCAATCCTCTTCCATGCGGCAATCGTAGAACCTACAAATCTCAGGAGCAGCTACTGGAAATTCCTTCATTCCATGTCGGGTGGAAGGTGAGAAAAATAATGTAAGAAAAATGTCAATATTTTAATGTCGTTTATTTTCTTAGAATTGCCGTGATGGATCGTAAGTCCATGGATGTTTGGGGATTGGAGACGTCTAAAAATTTGCTAAAAGTATTAGGAAAAACGAAGACGAAAGCAGCCCTGTCGTGGCATTTAGTCCAATAATTCTGTCCAGAGACATTCCTACTAACCAATATTATTTAGATATGTTTTTAGTCATATTTTTTGTTATTCTATTATGTTTTTACGATGAATGTTTCCGAGTCAGTACAAAGTTTAACTTCAACATTCGCGCGCTTTACCAACGAAGTAGATCTTCCGAAGGAAGAAAAGAAAAACATTTCTTATAGAAATTGGATAAAGCATATGCCATCTTTATTATTACTTTGTTATTTTTATTGTTGTTAATTCAATACTGGTGCTAATATAGTTACCATTTTATGTTTATTTTCTTCTAAACGCACAAAAAGGACAGGTTTCGTTGCACTTACGTAGTTTGAAAAATCCTAGTCGTAAATTTAAACCATTGATATCGACATTCCTTTTTTTTTCGATATACTGTTAAGTAATTGTATCGAGATTACATGTTAAAGTAAGGAGATATAAGCAATTTGCCGCATATTGAAGTAAATATTGTATTTATTTTTAAAATGTTATTTCCGTGGGGAAAACGCCGATCGCATATTTTTCGAACAGAGATGTTTCTGTAAAAGAGTGTACAAAAAAGAAAACATTTTATAAATCTACTTTTCAAATGGTTGTCCAAATACGCACCTTTCACAACGCTCCACCTTGTCTTCTTCTTTGGT
>JAFMTC010000001.1:162627-174893 GCA_018845635.1 Nicrophorus orbicollis | reverse complement strand
GATAATTCTGAACGAGCATTCAAGTTTCAACGCGAGCTTCAGAATTGCATTTCTGGATATCAGGAATTGTACAAAAAAAAATAGCAAAGCCATCTCAAAGTTTAATCACTGATTATATTGTCAAAGGGAAAAAATCAACGTGCGAAGTTGAGACTAATTTTACATATGAAGAATCATTATCTTCAGTGTTCAGGACATAGATCTGATATGCTGACTATCTTTTCTAGTGATGGAAGTGATTTCGAACCAGTTCACAAGTTATACCGAACACTCTCATATAGCGACAATAATTCTAAATAAAAAAATGTGAAGAAAGGTAACTTTCATAAACATTTTCTGTATTTTTTGTTGGAAAATTTTTCCGTATAAATTTAGAAGGAATATAAGATTATATTTTTCTGAAATTTAATAAACTTGTCTATGATTGTTAACATTTTTATAAAATTAGAATAAACATTTCAGAAAGAATACAGTAAGACTAATTATTTTTCTGAAATTTAATAAACCTTTTTTTTATGCGATTTTCGGTATATTGTAACTCATTGATTTAGTTTTATACGGTTTTAAAAAATTATGGAACGTATCCTTTATTTTTATACGTGTCTCTAGTTCTTTTTTGTGCGTTTTCCTGTGGAACGTATCTACCGCATAAAAAGAGAACCAAGTGTAATTGATTTGAAGACACTAAATTTTTGAGAAGATTTTGAATTCGATTTTGACAGTAAATTATAAGAAATTCATGATAGATACAAAAATGGCAATTAGTGCACTGCAATGCAACCTATCTAGCTTTAATTGGAGTCTTTATGTATAATAGTATAATTTATGGTTAGAAAATGAATAATTTCTTAAGGCACTCATTTTCCGAGACTAAAAAAATATTTTTTCAATTTTGTAAATTACAAGAAATCCGTAATATTTACCAAAATAACGATTAGTGCGTTAGAAAGCATGACTATCAAGCTTTAATTAAAGCTTTTATTCATATTCGTGTCATTTATACTTACCGAGAAAATGAATGATTTGTATATATACTCCATTTTCCGAGATATTTTGTCAATTTCGATTGTAAATTACAGGAATTCGATAATAGTTACAAAAATGACCATTGATACGTTAGAAAGACTGACTATTCAGCTTTAATTAGAGTACTTATTTGTAATAGTATCATTTATGGTTAACGAGAAAGTGAGTGATTTGTAAAGATTTACCGTAAAAATACTTTTTCAACTTTAACAGTAAATTACAAGAAATCTATAATAGCTACTAAAACGATGATTGGTAAGTTGGAAAGTCTGACTATCGAGCTTTTAATAGCGTCCTTATTTATAGTAGTACCATTTATGATTATCGAGAAAATGAATGATTTCCAAAACCACTCGATTTTTCGAAGCTTAATTATTTTTCTCATCTTTGATTGCAAATTAGAGGAAATCCGATCAAAATTATAAATTAATATAGTTATAGTTAATAACAAATATAAAATGTAAACAAGTAGTTATAATATTGATAACTTTTAATGATCAATATTCTTGTGGTCTTGTGTCATTTTCTGATGATTAACTTCAAGATGTTCTCAGCAACGGTTAAGGTTGGATTATCATTTGTAACCCTCCCACATCTGATTACCATTTACACATGGGACTTCCTCGAAGACGGAAAACATTAAGGCGAATCTCCGAGGACCCTTTTGATTCGGAGCGACTAAATTGCAAGGGTTCCGAACAACTTCTTCAACTTCTCAGACTCAATCCTTCACGCCTCTTCTCACACTTGATGTCTATTTCAACCCCAACCACAGAACTCTCACTTAAATCACAGCAACAAACATATAAACTTCAAAGAGAAAATAATATGATAGAAAAATTGTGATATTTTCAAAATTTCATTCAATTTCAGAGAAAAACGTATTCCTCTATAAATTAAAACCTAATTAATTGTAATGATTTCATACACTATACAAGTATTACAAATGATATTTATATATGAATTTTATAAAATAAAATCTTAAGAAAAAAGATTCCTTTTATTAATAACAGAATATTATTTATTTTCCTTTTATAAAATTGATTTTAGTATACATACTAAGTAAAAATATAAAAATAAACGAAAAATTGGTAAGGGTTTTCACAAAAAGAAAATGTGAACTTAAGTGTAGGACAATAATTGACTTTTATCGAGCTTCCCTTTTCTTCCCTTACGAAGCAAAGGAACCGAGTGAATTCTTAATGATTCAATTAGGAAGATTGCGTCCGCTCGAAATATTGAGTTATCCCAACTTTGTTACCGGCCGATAATGCAATTAATTCCAAACCGAAGCAGAGTGTTTTACTTTTAAGAATATCTTAAATTATATTTCTTTTTTTTATTATAATAAAGAAAAGACCAACCCCAAATGCACATCTGATACTAATTCTATCCGGTCTACACCTTTCGTTCATTATTTAATGAAACCATATACGTATGTTCTTTTATTTTCAGCAGATGATTGATGATAGTTTACGGCCGTTGTTCGTTGCTTAAATTTTGTAGAGAGAGCGTGAAAACATTTCTCGTGTCGTTTAATTGGAGCCCTGTTCTCTCATCGTCCTCCTCTTCTCTTTCTCTTTTCCACTGAAGCGCAGCACGTCCAGTCGGATCCTCCGCTTCTGAGCACGACCGTCGCACGGACCATTAAAGGGAATCCTTTACGAGCTTTCGGGTCAATAAAAATTAACATAAACGCCCGAGTCTTTAAGCCATTCCAGGACTCACGAAAAATTGTACATCTGGACCATCTGGTTCATTCCAGATTTCGCACATTTGCACACTTTCTATTAGTGATTTTAAGTAGACTTTACAATTACTTTGTACATGGATTAGAAATTAAATATTTCTTTTAAAAAAGGGAGATGTTGTGGTATACGTTTTTCAATTATTTGTAGTATACACAGTAGAATTAAATATAAATAATTTATAAGTTTAATACATTAAATGGAATTTAGATAGGATTTAAACATGAAATACAATATTTACTTTTATTGAAATTAAGCATTTTTCTAATATTTCTAATATCAATAGTATTTATGTATTTTAAAAATTTATATTTTGGAATTGAAAATTTTGTACACTTTAAACTATAAGTTGGAAAATATTGTATTATATACTAATATTTTGATTGAAAAACTTTGAGTTGAAAATAGTAATTATTGAGAATCAAAAGAGCAATTACATTCCAATTAATTGTGATTTCAAATTTTAATTCAAATTTCCTATGAAGTATGTTTTCTTTAATGAAATTAATTAAATTTAAATTATTTATAAGAATGATGAAAGTTTTAAACGTCATTCAATTGATAATAACGTTTTTCTAAAAAGGGAGATGTTGTGTTAAATTTTAGAAAAAAAAGTACAAAAACCTGAAAAACATTATTTTTTTAAATGAAAGAACAAATTAATCTTAATGCGGTTAATCCTCACACTCCGATTATCCTTTTTTAACTGAAAATTTCCGTTCTGTAAGTTGATCGTTGTTCACGGCTGAATTTCCTTCAAATTTATGACGGAGTCTAAAGGGGAAATTTTCTAATTAGAAAAATTAAGTGCGCACGGCATCGCCCATTAATCAAATTAGAATTATGGAAATTGAAACGCTCTCCACGAAGTGTATCAAAATGCTCCCTTCTTCCAGCATTCAATGTTATTCAGAACGCAAATACCGCATGGGGATATCTTTTGTACCTTATCCAATTTAATTTCGCTGCAAAATCAAGTTTCTTCTTGCCGTTTTGTTCGATGTTTTCAATTAATGTTCCGTTAAAAGAGTATTTATTTTTTAATTTCTTCTTCGAATCTTTCAGAAAGATCAATGCTAAGAATGGGAAGACAAGGCAGTGAAACTCAATTTCTTCTTCAATTTCCTTATATTTTTTTCAGAAAGATCAAGTGTGAGAATTGGAAGATAAGGCTGTCAAACTCAATTCCTTCTTCAATTTTTTCAAAAAAAATAAGTCTGAGAGAGGTAAAACAAGGCTATGAACTTAATCACTTCAAAGGCTATGAAACTCAATTTCTTTTTCTTTTCTTTCAGAAAATTCAAGTCTGAAATAAGTTATAAGTCTATGATACCCAATTACTTCTTCAATTTCCTTCTATTCTCTAAGAAAGATCAAGCTTGAGAAAAGTAAGAGAAAATCTTTCAGGAAGATCAATTCTGAGAAAGAGAAGACAAGGCTGTGAAACTCAATTTCTTCTTCTATTCTTTCAGAAAATTCAAGTCTGAAATAGGGAAGACAAGGCTATGAATCTCAATTACTTATTCAATTTCCTTCGATTCTCTCAGAATGATCTAAAAAACGGAAGATAAAGCTATGAACTTAATTTCTTTTTCAATTTTTTTGAATTCTTTCAGAAAGATCAAGTCTAATGTAGTGAAGACAACTAATTTTTTTCTTCTATTTCTTTCGACTTTTATAGAGACTCTCTTTACTATTACGAGAAAGAAAAGACAAAGCTTTGAAACTCATTTTTTCCTCAATTTATTTCGAATGTTACAAAGACTTGATCTATACGAGTCTGAGGAAGAGAAGACAAGACTGTAAAACTCATTAAGTGCAGGTAGATATGTTCTTGTCCCCTCGAGCAAAAGCGACTGTCGTAAGTCATTTTACATTTAATTTTCCGGCAGCAGGGTAATAATACGGTGTAATAAAAAATATATATACGTAATGTGCGCACATTGGCAAAGGGGATGATGGTAACATTTGTTGATTCTTTTATGAGCGTCGGACACGTGCACGATTTTATTTCCGTTACGATGAATGAAAGAAAGTAAATGAGGGCGCAAGATGGTTGAATTTTCTTCAAGGGTTTTCATCGAATTAATAACAGTAGTTTTAGTTTAAGTTCATAAGTTTAGTTATTAGAATGAATTTCTCTTTGTTCAAGCTAAAAATTCTTAGTCACCTATTCAAGTAACTTTTGTGAGTTACAAAATGTAGGTTATTTTAAATATGTTACATTACATTTATAGTGTGGATAATTGCAAAACAATGAAATTATTCGTATTTATTATTAGTATATTAAAAAAAACTTTTACATAATTGATACAAAATTTTCATTACTTTGTCTCTTATTAAAAAATTAATTAGAAATATTGAATTTAGTGAAAATAAATATTCATAGTTTGTAAAATTTTAAAGTTTTGCTTAATAAATATACCAAAAAGTTGTATATTTATTTTGATATTTTTTTGTGAATTTGTTGTAAAGGTATTTAGCAAAATTTTAATAATAATAAAGTGATGTAATTATTATATCTGTAATTCTAAGACAGTTATTATATTTAATTGATTTATTAATTTTGAAAAATTGTATAATTTATTTTGTATATATTACAAAATGTCCTTAAAAATCATTGAATAAATTACATAATAATATGATTAATCGATATTATTACAACTGTTGAAATGAACTGAACACATTTTTTCTAAAAAGAAAATTGTTGATTATTTCCTCAAGCGCACGGAGCTGTGGTCACGGATTTAACAGTTAAACACATCTTTGTAACTTGGTTTTTGTAACTCCTCACATTATTGAAGAGCTTGTCCAACTTCTTCATCATCGTTTCCAACTTCTGGATGTGCTTACAGAAGTCGATTAACACTCCATTGTCGCTGAAAGTCGTGCAATCAAAATTGATTTTCAAATTGAGTGTGGAGCTCACAACATCATTGAAGATCACAATGTCCTCCTTCAGTTTCATCAGAAGTATGTTCAACGTCTGGCTGTTGACTGTACTCGTCGTCTTGTTCGGCAATCCGTGCAAGTAAGTCCACTCGTCTAAAAGGTCCATGTTTTGTACGACATTTTTGAACTTCTTTAGCATGGTCATTGCTACTTTGCAAATGGCTTTATATGATGGCGGTTTTCTCTCATTTTCAAATCTGCGCAGCATCAATACGCTTTCAATGTTTAATTCTTTCATTGCTTTCAATTTAGTCCTTGTTATTTGCATGGTATTAGTCCACGGATTGTAATGCATCGACATTTTTACGAATCTGGAAATTATATTTCAGTCAATATTTTCATCATACAATCATCAAATTAACTGAAATTGCTTGTACATTGCTATTTTTACTATGTTTACTTTAGTTGTACAAGAAAACCAGGTTTATATGAAACGTAATAATTTGGTCATTTTCATCTTAATCACCTTTAAATGCAATTAGTATCAACATAGTTTCAGCAAATTAACTGAAATTTATTACGCATTACAAAAGAAATGTAAGATAATATGAACAAAAAAAACATAAAAATCATGCAATTAAATATACATTATTTCACAGAATTAACTGAAATTTTCTACATACTATTAATTTAACTAATTTTGCTATATTCATTTTAGTTACGATATAAAAGTAGGTAATATAAAACATTATATTTTAGTCAAAATTTTCATGTTAATCAGTTTTAAAATAAATTTAATCATCAAAAAATTAACTAAAATGTATTGCATTTTGTTAATGTAGAAATTGTTATTATGTTAACTTTAATTATATAAGAAAAGTAGGTAATATATTTTAGTCAATATTTTAAATTTTAATTCACATTGGATTCATAAAAAAAATCAATAAATTAAAGAAATTTTATATCATATTGCTAATTAACTAATTTTATTATATCTTTAGTTATATAAGAAAATTAAATATTTTGAAACATTATAATACTAAGTATTTTTGTTAATCTATCTTTAATATGTAAAAATGTACTCATATTTATTGCATATTGTTAATTCAAATTTATTTATCTTTATGAAACTAAAGTTAGAAAGAAAGTAGATAATATAAAACGTAAGATTTTCTTCAATATTTATTTATAAATGTGAATGTGTTTATAAAAATTATATAATTTTCCCCATTACGTAACGGATACAATCTAGGATGCAGTTCGGTTTTGGAAAGTCTTTTGCTGCGGTCGTTCGTTTCGGACTCTTGGGTAAGTGTAAAATGGAGAAAAATAATTAGAAAACCAGTGAAAGACAAGAAAAATAAACGAGACGAAAACGTGATTTTAATGAGTGAAAAATTGCGAATTGCATAAACGTGGGGGCATAAAAATCGTAATGCGTTTTCGAGCAAACAGAGCGCATTATTAACGTTGCTCGAAAGTGCTACATTTCACGGATCATTGACAAAACGCAATTACAAAATCGCGAATGGTGGCTTCGAAACGAGCCGAGTAATGAGATCTAATTAAGACTTTATTAACTGTTCTGCTCCGAATCGACGGGGGATAACAAAAATATAATGTGAAATTTCCTGTCTTACTCACCGTAATAAAATAACAGAGGTGATTCAAGGAAGAAAAGAACAAAATGTTAGTGATTTGTGTGTAGAAATACAGAGCAATAAGTAGGTAGAACAACTTTGAGTAATTCGTTTGTAAATTAAGTTCATTAAGATACTTGTTTATAAATATAACAAACTTAAATTAAGTTTATGAAATGTGTTTTAAGTACAGAAATACTTCGTATAGTACTTATTTGCAATTGATTCAATCAATATTCCGGACAGTTTAAAACTGTTCATTAAAATAATTATATAAATAATTGTTTATATATAAAAAAAACTTGAAATAAGTTTAAGAATAGACACTCTACTTTATACAGTCCGGAAATTTGGTTTCCTAAATAACCCGGACTGTTTGAAACCGAACTAATCGAGGAACTAAATACTTAATAAATATAAAGACAAAAGACCATAATTTATGTATAAGAAATAATTTTGTGTATTTAGAATTTATTGGTATTTTATACAATAGTTTCTTTTTACACTTACATACCGTACTATAGAGAATCCGGACTGTTCAAAGCAAGTATTACTGTTTATTATCTATTTATTTTCTATTGAACTTTAGAAATATTTCAATTTATGATAATATTTTATAAGAATGTAACTATTTAATAAAATGTTGTAATATTTCTAATAATTTTAAACAAACACGTAAATAAATATTTGTTTTTGTAGTATAATTAGTTAATTATAACATAAATATTTCATTTTCCGAATTTCTATAGTAAACATTAAATTAGCTCATGAAGCAATAATATATTATAATTAACTGAAAGCTAATTGACAGACAAAGACTAAAGTAAACTATTAATTACTAACTTACTAGTATATAAACTTAATTATTATTGTTATAGTTTCCAATAGCTGCAAACTTTATCCAACGGTTCTTTTCTGATCTTCGAAGAACTAAATATAACTTTCTTCAACTTCACAAAACCATTAACATTCAAAAACTAAAGTGAGTCTTAACTGTACGTCTGTTTTTTGTCATATATACATATTTTTCTTTATATTTTGATATTTTACAAACTGTGATACGATTCCAGCTTAAAGTTTTGATATTTTTTTTCATTTATTCAGTATACAAAAGTAATTCACTTATAAATAGTAAATTATAACAATGGATTAATTATCTTGTAGTAAATCTAATACAACGAACCTAGTAACTATTAATAATAAATTTTCAAGATCAATTCTTTGAAATTTGCGGATTTTACGATTATACAAATTTCACTAATAAAATAATAGTAACAATTGTGAAATTGCAAACAAATCTTAAGAAATAACAGATATTTATACCTTGACTAATTATAACAAAAAAAACTAACTAATTTGGATCTGTTTATATTGCTATTGCAATAAATACAGTGGGTCATTGAACTTAATCCATCCAAAGACAATGTACTAATTGTTCGTTAACTGAACCTAGCCTTAGTTGTCAAAAGAAACGTCAATTGGTGTTCGTTATCCGAACATGTGTTTGTTGTCCGAATATACAAACTGTAGTGTTTGTTGAACAATTTATACGAAATCCGAAGTCACTCAATAATTATTATTTGTATTAACAATCATGAAATGGGATGTAAATCTTAAAGGATTAACTCTGATCTTTTTGTATCGTTGATCTGCCGACAATTCAAGTAGAAAAAGAAGTGAAAACTTTTCGTTTTGCGGTAAATCGGATCACGGTCGGAGGACCTAATTACCATCGCCCGCAAAACAAAACAGGGTCGTCGCAGATTCTTTGTCTCTTTTTTGCATGAGCGCGTTTCGTGCAGTCGGATGGATGGAAAGGAAAGGTTTCGGGTTCTTCGGTTGCTTTCCTCAAGCAAGTCCGTTGCGCAACACGTGAACGGAAACCATGTGGCACACGCCGGATCCAAAGCCGCCCCCGCTATACATAACGATCGCAGTATATAACCGCGGACTTATATATAGGTCGTATTGATTGAGGACCTCCTCCTCCCTCTTCGTGCCACTCCACCCCTCGCCGCGTTGCGTTACGCAATACGAAGTGCGCGTAAATCAATTAGCGGATAACGCGAATCCCGAAACGGCCAATATTATATAACATGTACACCTGTATATTATTGGGCGCGTTTCGCATCATTCCGCACGATTTGATACTCGATGATTTTCACAATGAACCAGTTTCAATGACGCAACGCCGAAACCCCTTTCAACGGGTCCCAAATTAATTAGCTTATGCGTTAAAGTGCATCCAAACAATTTTCATATTTTCCCCATTAATACATTTACAATCAGCTTAATTACAATGTATTTCCAATTACAATCGTACACAAATGTTATTTATGAACGCTTTCAACGTCATTACATTCGAATGGAAATTATCGATAGGCTTTAATACAGATTCAACATTATTACAGTTTTATTTTTATTTTACTTTCAATAATTAAATTATGTTTAAATTTAAATATAAACGTCTATATATTATTCAATGTTCTTACACAGTTCCAAATAAATTATAGTAAATTTACATAACCATTGTTACTAATTACATTTTCTTTTATTTAATTATTTAGCAAGTAAATAACGTTTACAAACTATTCGTATTTCTAAACACAAAAGTTTTTTAAGTCTACCTATTATTACCATCTTATTATTAGAGAATTCATATAATAGATTTTCAAAAAAGTATTATATAATATTAAATATTTTCAAAATTTAGTACCAATTGCTACGTTTAAATTACGTTTAAATTACTCGTTATAGTAATAGATATTTATGTAACCATTGTTACTAATTATAATTGATAATTTTCACTTACTTTCATGCCTCAAAGGAGGTAACATGCTTTAAAAAACTTTTTTTTACAAATATTTATTAAATTACGTATTGGTTTTATATGATCCAATATTTATTTACGGTATTTTAATGCATAGTAAACTATATCTTGATTAACAATTAATTACATTTCATTTACCGCTACGAGCTAAAATAGTAATGTGATCTAATCTTAATAACTTTAATTATAAGGAAATTGTAAATCCATTAGTTTCAGTCAATGAGTTATGGATATTGGTTTTAAACTAATATTACTTTTGCTAATTTTTACTCGACTTTTCTTATTTCATGTGCAAAAAGATATGTTACTTTTAACATTAAAAACAGATCCGATTCTTAAATTTTGAAAAATAAAAGTTAAATTAAAGTTAATCATAACAAAGATATGATTCTTGAATATTTTTAAAAAAGTAAAGCTAAAATTAACATGAATATGTATTAGATTTGTTTCTTATTAAAAAAAAACATCAACGTAAGTTAACTTTGAGACAAAGATCAAGTTCTTATAATATCCAAAAAAGTTATTATCAAAATAGATAGAAAACATCAACTAAATTTAACTTTATGTAAATGTCATCTTTCTTATATTAACAAAAAAAGTTTAGCTGAAGTTAACATCATGATAGTTTGGATTTGACTCTTAAATTAAGAAAGAAAACATCAATTAAAGTTAACTTTATGACTAAAATCAATCCGATTATTAAATTATCAAAAAAAGTTGAGGTTAAGTTAAAATCAATATAGATCAGATCTGATTCTTAAATTATAAAAGAAAACGTCAACTAAAGTTAACTTTGAGACAAAAATCAAACAGATTATTAAATTATCCAAAAAACGTTATGCTGAAGTTAACATCAAGATAGATTAAGTCTTGTTCTTAAATTACGAAAGAAAACATGAACAAAAATTAACTTTAAGACAAAGATCAAACAGATTCTTAAATTATCAAAAAAATAAAATAAGCAGAAGTTAACTTTAACAGATCTGCAATCGCTTTAAAGCGATAAAACTCAAATCTAGCTGGAATTGTTTCCAGTTTGTGCTTTAACTGTGTGTTAATTCATTACGTTTTCTGTATAGTTTTCAGGGCTGAAAATGTGTGGGTGTGCGGAATTAGCAAACCGGGGGGAGGTTTGCGTTAATTTTAATGAGGGTGCGTTGGTGTCGGAAGACCGGTTTTCAGCGTTTTCGGCCAATAAAGCTCTCGCTCCGGCTCCTATTTCTATGCAAATTTAATTTGCGAACACCCACGTAAAGTTATGAGATACATGCGCGCTCACAAATACAAAGACCTTTTTTGAATAACTTCCCCGTAATTCCACTGGGATTTTCCCACTCCCAATGTCTGTCTTCGCTTATATTTTTTTGTTCAATCTCATTATTTTTTTTGCAGCGTTGAAAGATGATTTCAATAGCATTTCTTAGTGCAAATTGCAGAATCTTGTGTTTAATTAGCGTATATATAATATAAATAGTTCACAATTAAATATGTATAATAAAACAATGTTAAGTATTTAAAAACAACTGTAATATATTACATTACGCAAGTTGCAAGAATAGAAAACTTATACATTACTTTAAAATAATACAGAAGAGATTTTCCTACTTCCAATATCTGTCATCTCTTATATTTTTACTCAATATTTTTTGAAAGCTGAAAAAATCTTGTTTTTAATTTGCTTTTAAATAATGGAAACTGTTATTTGTAAAAGCATCAATTGTAATTAAATCTCAAGAAAGAATAGTTAAGAATTTTATCATGTTAATTATAAGTTTACTTAATTATATTCAATGGAAATTAAAGTAAAAATAGTAAAGCAGTACTAAAAACTGAACGGTAATAAGGTGTTAGCATTCTGCTTTAATGAAGTACAATGAATCCAGTTTGCTGTGTCAAAACAATTACGGTTTGAAACAATGAACAGCGCGACGGGTGTGCTCCGACTTTTGCACCCGATGTTTGCGTTTGCTCTTTAAACAACTTAACGGCGCGTTTTCATATTTCGGGGTTGTTTTTGGAAGGATAACGAGCAGGAGGTTCAGAGAAAGCGAGAGGGAACGATTGAAATATAAACGTGGGCTCAATTTGCACGGTAATTAGCGTTCCGGCGCTAACGAGCGGCAACCGGGG
>JAFMTC010000001.1:118116-128549 GCA_018845635.1 Nicrophorus orbicollis | reverse complement strand
AAGAATATTGATAGCTAAGTCATTTGGATGCTTTTCTAGCCTATTTTGGTATCTGCTACTATATTTCATAATGGCTTCCTCCACTATTTCTATTTGAAGATCCTCGTGTTTTCTCTTGTTGGTAATGTACCTTGGAGCACCTTTGCATCTTCTTAGGCTTTTCGACTGGAATCTTTATATTATAGCAATATTAGACTCCCCCAGCTGTATTCGATAGGTCCAGACTGGTTTCAATATTACTTTATATATCAATACTTGTTTTGTTTTGAAATTGGTGAGTCTTCTCGTAGTAGCCAGTACAGCTTCCTAAACTTAATTTCAAGTTCTCTTTTTGCTTGGATGTAATATTTCCAGGTCAATCTTCTATCCAGGTATTTAACATTATTAGCTATCAGTATATTTTTTCCGCTGATATTCGCTAGTGGGCAGTAGTCTTTTCTCGTGGTGAAGGTAACATGCACTGATTTTGATTAATTGACCTTCGTTCTCCATTTTTGTAACATTCTTGTACTAAGTTCAGGGTTTCTTCCAGGTGATGTGATGCACATGCTGTATCTGCAGTATCATCATCAAATGTTGCAGTTTTATCAGATATGCCTCTATGTCTGCAGTATATAAAATATACAGAAGAATATACTTAAACGCTTCCATTTGGTACACTTGATTTGATTGGATACAAATCTTTTACTGTATCGAACATATTCACTTGAAATAATCTTCCTATCAAATACGAGTTTAGAATTATGATATGATAATTAAATAAAAAGTGAGAATGGTGCATTTGCAAAACTGAGTTTCTTGACTGCTTATAATAGACGAGTTAATAAGACAAATCTACCAATAGGATCATTAGAAAGGTGATATTTTTATATTTAATTTCAATATTCGCTAACTTAATTATCTTCAGTAGTTTTCGAGTAATTTAATAGTTCACTTACATGTTCATGTTCGTTCCATTGACAATAACAGACGAGTTGATAATAAGACAAATCTTCCAATAGGCTCGTTTATATGATGAATTTTTATATTTAATATGAACATTCGGCAATCTAATTATCTTTAGAAGTTTTCAGGTAATTTAATATTTCGATTATCATGTTATTATGAAAATGGTGCATTTGCAAAATTGACCTCTTTGAAAACTAATTCTAAACAAATTGATAATAGAATAAAGCTACAAACCTACTCATTGGAAAGGTGACACGTTCATCTTTAATCTGAATGTTCGTTAGTCTAATTAGATTAAGTGGTTTTTAAGTAATTTCATAATTTGCTTGCATAGTTATGTAATTAAATAAAAAGTATTTGGATAAGAAACAACTGATTGTTTTGTGAACTAAGGCACGGTTAAAGTCTAACAAACAGAAATGTTATAATTTTCGGACAATAAATACATGTTCGGATAACGAACACCTTATCAGCTGATTGGAGTTTATTTTATGATCTAAAGCTCGCTTAACGAACAAACAAACAGTTAAGTTATAATATTTGGACAATGACCACATATTCTGATAACAAACAACAGATTGAAATTTCTTTCGTGAACTAAGACTCGGTTAGTGTACAATTCAAATATTGACTTTAAACGGATTATGTTCATTAACCTGTATTTTAGATTTTGTATCTAAGTTGAAAGCTTTTTTCTTAATTGTTTATAAATAAAAAATGAAAATTGGATCGTTAATTGGATTTGTAAACGTTATAAAAGCGTATGCGTCGAGTAGATTCTTGGGTCGAGGGGTTTCCGTGGAAGGATTAATCACGTGCCAAAATCCTCTCGGTGAACACACCGTGGAGAATATACGCGTTTATTTCGAGGTTCGTGCGGTTTATTTTTAGGTTTCCATAAAAATACGCGGTTTTGTCAATTTGCCAAAAAGCTTCTGCATTCAAACGAAGTTTATCCGATCGTATTCAACACCCATGCATTTCCAATTACAATAAAAGGAAATTTAGTTAAATAAGTCTATTAAGTTAATATAAGTTATAAATATTCTTTCGTTCAATAACATCAAGGATTTTTATTAAATTGACGGAAAATTCATTTTGAATCAAAACTTGCTTTAAAAAAATGCAATTTTCTCTTTCAATTATTTTTTAAAAGTACAATTCACTGATTTTTTTTAAAGTCATTTATTTATAATATTTTATAAATCTAATAATAAAACAGTGCTAATTGATATTTGTTTCAATACTGTTTAAAAGTACAATTTTTTGAATAATTTTTTTTTTCATAAGAAATTTATTTATAATACTATATAAATCTAATAATAAAACAGTGTTAATTGATATGTTGTCATCACTACTATAATCTATTTGCAGATTAGTTATTTATCCTGAGTCACTCGAATAAAATCACAGACATCCTTTTTTGTATTTACGATTTGTGTACCTTTTCGTATTCAACTGTGTCTCCTATACTATCTGTCTAATCTTGAATAAACACAATGAGCGAATGAGTAAATTTGTTCAAGATTAGATTACGTGGGCAGCGTCTTTTTAACTCATTGTAGGAGCGGATTTACCCATAAATACCTTCATTACAGACGGATTATCCTAGTAAAAAATTTGTATTTTCAATATTTTATTAAACCAGTCAATCATTTTTAATTAGTTATTACTTTTTCAGTTTTGATTATTGTTGTAATTATTTTATTTAATTTATTAAAACTTTATTGGTTAATTACATTTTTTTTTCAATAAATTTTGAAAATTTTTCAGGCAAGGAAACATTAGTTATTTTTGTATAGTATATGAAAATTTGCGGTTTTATATGTAAGATAATTGTTATTTTTATTTGGAATTTATTTACTTTTTATTAGTAATTCTTTGAATTGTTAATGACCAGAATTAATCTTAACAAAAAATAAGAAATTTTACTTATAGTAGATAACATTTCTCAGAATTTCAACGATTAATTCCTTTATTATTTCAAAAAATTATCAAAAATTAAGTGGATTTATTAAATCCTTCGTTTTTTTAATATTACTATAAGAGTTTTAGATTTGTATGAAAAGTTTAACACTTTGTATGTGTGTTTTACTAAGTCATTTAATACAAGATACCATGTTACAACACAAAAATAAATAGATTTTTTAAATCATTAATATCTTTTAACTTTACAATAAAAGTATTCGATTTGTAACAAAAGTTGAACAGAATATGTTATAGAATTTTTATGTAATTTAATACAAGAAATTGTATATTTTTATGAAAAGTGCTAAATCGTTCGTTTTTGTTTACTTTACAAGTAATTTTGTAATTACATTTTAACGATGGACATGCAATTGCATGATCAAACGGCGTCTAGCAATTTTGAGGTTTTAGGATAGGAGATCAAACGCTTAGTGGATCCGCATTATCCCGTTTGCTGCTGGATTGATGCCGTTTACACCGAAACAGGGTCGGCTTAATTGCGTATTTGATTGTAATCTGTTTAAACCGAGCCACCCTCCCTGCATTGCACGTATGCTTTATTAATTAAAATCACGATAATTAGCAATTTCAGTTAATTGCGTGCTTATATTAAGTATTATGTAATTAGTATTGTGACAATAAAATGTTTTACAAGAAAAAATATATTAAAAAAATCATGGATTAAGTATGGAAAATTGAGAGATTTAGGGCAAAAAGACCCTTAATCAATATCCCTATGCATTTTTCTTGACACTTTTTTAAAAATATTATGTACATTGTCTAAGTTATGTCATTGTCACTGTCATAGTGGTGCTCAAAATGTTCAGAAGTGGGTCATGAAACAATAGGAAACAATTCCTAAAATGCCATTGAAATGAATTAAATACTATAAAACCTAGTAAATGTGTACATTTACCATTCTTTTAATAATTTACCTCTACATCATCTATTCACTTATTCACATATCTAAATAATTAATCTAAATTTCAGATTTTTCCTTTGCTCAATAAACATTACATGAAAAAAATATGTAGTAAATCTAATTAAATTAGTATATGACAAAGTTCCAATTCCCTTCTATTTTTTTTTGTTCACATCCCCTTCTTTGTTCGTTGTAGTTGTTGAGGATGAAGCGTGCTTTCGTCCCCCTACATTTTGAATGGGCAAACAACAGGGTCTGAAGAGGGTCGTGGGGTTGCGATGGGGGAGCCTCGAATCCTCCCAACAACCAATAGGTGTCGCCACGATATTCTCAAAAAAAAATAAGATACTTTATCGAAAGCCCAGAAGAAGCCAAGAAGAACTTTGCTACCGCAGCAAAAAAAAAACGACCATCATTATACTTAGACCCAATTAAAAAAAAATATATATAACTTTAATTATAGTGGAGCCGGTATATTTGCATGCATATTAATTGTGTAATTAATGGATAAAGTCGCATAGGAAACGACTTCTTTCGCGGACTTATAATTACAGTTATTACTCATTACGAGACATGATGCATCGCCAATTCTTCCTTCTCGAACCTCATCCACATCCGAAACCAATTTGACGTTGCGGAAAAGTGGATCGCAAGAAGTGTAAAATTAATACAATTACAACAACAAAAACCTTAATAGTTTTCTTTTAAACTGTTTGTTTTAATTTCTTCTACTAATTAAGTAAAAAATATTTGATATTGAGTGTTAAATAATGAAGATATAAAATATATCAATTTCGTTATTAAAAAATAGTTTTTTTTTATTGAATGTTGCTATTTGTATTATACAAATTAATGTTGTATTCTATATGTCCTTAGGAATTTAATTATGTTTATAGTGAAGAAATTAGCAAACAAGATGTTTTTCTATTCGTAAAGATATTTGATTGATTTCTTCTTAGTTTAAACCAATATGTCTTTAGGAATTGTGTTTATAATGAAAAAGTAAGAAAAACATAAACGTTTCTAAAAAGAACTAATTGAAGATGTGTTTGCTCCTGTTTTACATCAATATGTCTATAGGAATTAAATTGTGTTTATAATGAAGAAGTAAGAAAAACAAAGACGTTTTTCAAATGAGTTATTTGGAGATATGTTTACTATTGTATTCAATTGTATCTATAATAAAGAAATAAGAACAAAAAAAAAGTTTTTCAAATGAGATTTTGAAAGATATTGGAAGGTATGTTTCTTGTTTTCTACTTGTATATATTTAAGTGGTCAATTGATATTATATTAAAGACATAAGCATTTTCCAAATAAGATATTTGTTTTACTTTAATATGACTTTAAGAATTTAATTGTGTTTATGATGAAGAAGTAAAAAAAACAGGTGTTTGCAAATAAGATTTTTAAAGACAATTGCAAATATATTTCCTGTATTACAGCAATATGTATATATTTTGGAAGTCAAATGTTTTTAAATTGAAAATTTAAGAAAAATGACGTTTTTACAAAAAATTTGGTCAATATTTGAAGATATTTGTGTTCTCATTTTACCCTAATATGTCTTTAAGAATTCATTTGTAAATAAAATGAAGAAGTAAGGAAAAAATGTCTTTCAAATAGGATTTTTAAGTTTATTTAAGTATATTTTTTTATTGGAAAATAATACATTTCTTATATAAATACAATGTTAATTGTGTATTGCACAGACAGACTTGGTCACCACAACAGCGCCCTTGCTATCAACCTACTGGATAACGGAGAGACAACAAGACGACTGAAGCGTTTCAAGCCCTTGGATCTTCAATTTCGACTTAGCCAACTAATTAATTAATAATAAGAACGCCAAGGAACGCTGCCACTGAGAAACAATTTCCTAAAGTCTACAACGAACTGATTTGCTAATTGTTCTGTCGAATAGATAGCAAATAAAAAATGATAAAAAAATTGTGTTTCAATTTGAATAATGAAAATTTTTCCAAAAATGTTCGTAAGAAAACAATTGTTAAGGAGATTTTTAAAATAAGTACGAAAAATCGATCTGTATGAAACCAGACAATCGACAAATTCTATTATTATAATATATACAAAAATAAATCACACAAAAAGATAACGGTATAAAGTAGTGAAAATGATAATTTATTGGGTAGAATCACTTTTTGTGCTTAATAAATATATATTTATATACAAATATAATTTTGTGAATTAATCTGGTATTTTTGTATTTTATTAAATTTGAATGTTGTCTTTTTAATGATAATATTAATGTTCTTGTAAAATGGTTTATGTAAAATGGTTATTTTGTTTGTTGGGATTGAATATGTGCAGTTGCATAGAAATTCCGGTGGATGCTTACGAAGCGGGATTAGTTTTTAATAGACTTGCCCATTGATGATGGAGAATGGAGAGTATTTTGGTGCGATGAGTGGTGTTCAGTCGTGTGGAGCAGCTTTCAATCATCGTGTGAATCAAATGCATAATACAATGTGCAGAGATGAAAGAGAGAGAGAGAAAGGACACATAAATAATACATAAATGGAAACGAGAACCAGATTGAATACGCAAGAGGAAATTAAAGATAGACAAATATTTCAATAGGAAGCAATAGGTTTGATAATGAAAAATAAATGTTAAGGACAGAAAGACTTATGGTCTACAGTAGCAAAACTCAATCTGCGGGCCACATGCGACCCACCAAGCTTTTATGCACCCAAAACACTATTATTATAAGGTGTTTTTGAAACGCAGTGTTCCCAAGTAGAGAAATAACTATTTATCCAAATAGCTGTTATATTTCTAACAAGGTATGAAATTTCTACAATAAATTAGTTTGTATATTCTATGCTACATATACCGTGTACACTTATAAATCTTTGCGAGATTCTAGGAATTCAAGTTATTGAAAAATTAATTAGTAATTACAAACTTTTCATTCAAAATTGTTATATTTCATACACATTTTTAGAATTATTATGTTTTTTTTAATATTATTAATATGAAAAATTGTACGTCTTTGAATCAAAAGACCTATGGTCAAAAGCCCTTTTGCAGCAATAGAATGTTATTATATTTTTCTTTGAATTTCTTCATTTTTCTTGCATTCTGTTCATTTTTATAATATAATGAATGTTAGTATTATTTTACGACTTAATGGAAATGAGAAGTTTCTTAATTTATAATCAATATATTACATTACTGAATTTTTCAAATGAATAAAAACGTATTATGGTGTGTAAGAATCAATATTTGTATATCCTTTACTGAATAGTATACATTCTATTTTCGGCTATAAGCCTATTATTTCTTGAATTTCTGCTCTCCTGGTTATATTTCGTAGATAACATATGTTCCACCCACACAAACTTCATCTTGAAAAAAAAGATAAAAAATCACTTTCTAAAAATAAATAATATTAATTATATATACTGTTTTGTTTAAGAATTGTTAAATCATTCATTTTGTGTAATAATGAATCAAAAAATTATTTAAAACTAAAATTGTTTTAAATTGTCCTTTTAGTGTAAATATTTATTTAAAAAATTCTAGTTAGTTTACAATAATTGTAATATTAAATATATTTGTATTAACAAGTAACAAGTAAATCTATATTATAAAAAGTTGTATAATTTCTAACAATAAAATAAAAAATCGATATATGGAACAGTAATTGTTAATAAATATTATTATTTAAAATAATATTATGTTTTTTTAAAAATAATTCGTTTTACTACATAATTATGTAAGATGTTTGAGGTATGCAAATGCGAAATGAACTGAATTATTTATAATTATATAATAATGGATGAGCATGGGTTAAGGTTGGTTTGATTATGGGTGGATATGTTAAGGCCCGATGAACAACGAAACGAGCTGTTCTGGTGTGTCGTGTGCAGTTGCCTTTCCGGTCCTGCGTTTCGCGTATCCAAGGATGACCGGTTTTCGTTTTCAATGAATGAACGAAAAGGAGAACAATGGGCGGGGCGGGGCGAGCGGCCCCGAACTACCCTTACAACGTACTACTACTGCTGCTGTTGCCTGGGGGTTAGGCGAGGGGTGCACACGCACAAAACAAGAAAGAAACGCTGTCTCCATCTGTTGCCCAAAATACAAAACGTCTTCTACAAAATTACAATGATCAAACATAAAAGATTTATTGGTAACTGGAACATTAAGAACAAGTAATAACAGAACAGCGACAATACGATTTAAAACAGAACATGCGGTTAATAGACGTTCTTGTGGTTGATCATTTTTATTATATACCTTATGGATCTTAGGTCTCCGAAAAAATATTTTTTCCATCCTCAGTTTGTTCCAGTGTTGTATTTTGTACTTGTTCTGTTTTTGCTTGTTCTGAATTTACAAGGAATCGAATTATTAAAAACATTATCAAATTAAACTTCATCATTTAAATTTCACTTAAATAAGAACAAATCTTACAATTTCATTATAGATTCTAAATATTCTGTTTCTATTTGTTCTGAGTTTACACGAAATATTTGTAGTAACATAATTATACTTCATACTTTAAATTACACTCAAAAAAGAATAAATCCTACAATTATATTATAATTATTAAATACTATATTGTTTACATGTTAAAAGTATATTTTGTTGTTTGAGTTAATTTTATCAAGAAAGTACTTGTGAAAATCTAACATTCATTCTTATAATAACTAAAAGTATTTCAAAAACTATGAAAATCTGAGAATAAGTTGATTATGTATATTAGAATTAAGATGAATTTTATGATATAGTACAACTTTCAAATAACATAACTTCACTCAAAATATTATTTTAATTTGAAACATTTTTTTCAATATTTCATAATCACAACTAAGATATTTCAACGTTAAAAAGTAAACAAATTGTGTTAATATTTAGTTACCTTCATTGAGGTGTCATGACGATTGTCCACAACTTGTTTCCAAACTTAATGTTACTACGCCTCCCATAAAAATATTTAACCATTTGGTGCCTTCCCACCCCATAATCCATTTCATAAAATAATAAAACTTTAGCAGTCATTTGGAAAATTGTTCACTATGACTAATTTTCGCGGCTCCATTTAGACTAGTTCGCGCCTCAAAGTTTGCAAAACGCTGCTTTAAGTCTAGGACTTGTTCTATCCACATATTGGTAAGTGTGTTGGCAATTAAAATTTATATTGCAGCAAGTAAAGTGCAAAATATAAAAATTACAAAAAAAATAATGTCATGTGGCCAGTTTTATGGCCATTCGGAATCGGTTCCAAAGGTCAGTTCGACAGTAAATCGTATTGTAAAGCAACGTTCTGTTATCTGTATCGAAGCGTAATAACTGGAGACAGGCTTACGTAATTTGGAATTCGTGGAAAGAACGCTTGCGAAACCATTAAAATTTCTCTATTTGCGTTTTACTTAAACAGAAACAGCATATGAACATAATAATATCATTACATAATACAGAAAACTTCACACAGTCCTGATAAACGGTTTTGACGGACTATTTGAAACCAAACTTATTACACATTTTCTTTTATTTCTTGTGAATAATCAATTTGAAATCGTACTAATCGAGGATTTAAGAACTACTTAATATAAACTTTGGATTGATTTATATAATTCATAAATATTATGTAAGTTTTTCTGAATGAAATCCCTAAAATGCCCAATTCTTTGTCAAGAAACTTGAACGTGAATAATCAATTCCGAAAAAACTATATGAAATCGCACTAATCGATAATTTTAAAACAACATAATATAAAATTTAAGATTTTTGTAATTCCTAAATATTAAAGCATTCTTTATAATTTTGTTCAATAAAAATGCATCAACTTAGTGAAAAGTTTATATCATTTGTTAATAAATTCAGGAAAAACCTGATAATTTATTAATACTTGTATTATTTATTACACATGAAAGTAACTTTTATAATTGAATCTAAATAATATTTCGATTTGAAGTGGATTTTTTTTCTGAAAACAGACATTTTATCAAATATGAATATTTCTTAACATTTATACAATAGTTAGTTTATTTTAAGATTTTAATATTTAAAGAATTAAGAATGTTTCGTATTTCTATGAATACTTGTTAACATTTATATATTTCTTTGCAATTTTTCAAACATTTAATTGTGATAAGTTTATTTCATTTTTAAGGAACATTTCTTAAAATTTGCTATGTTTTGATTACGTGAATCTTTGGATATGGAAAATATTTGAATATTTGTTAACTTTTATCATTTTGTACAGAATTTTTGTATTCTATAAACAATTAGTTATGATACATTTATTTAATATTATTGATTATTTATACAATTTTACAATTTTTACCAATTTTTTGTATTCTATATACATGTAATAAGTTAAATTTCTGAAACATTTCTAGAAATATTTGTTATTTTTTACAATTCTTTACCAAATTTTTGTATTCTTCAATCATTTCATTAAGTTAAACATCTTAAACATTTCAATTCACAATCCTTAAAACTTCCATTATTTTGATTAAGAGAATTTAGCGAATGCTCGAATGTGGCAGATGGAAACCGTATTTGTATTTCAATTAAACTTTGACCGGCCTTTCTCCATCCATCTAATAATGTTCGGCCA
>JAFMTC010000001.1:57504-74705 GCA_018845635.1 Nicrophorus orbicollis | reverse complement strand
GCGATAAACATGGTCCCATCCGTTACAAAAACAACAACACAGAACTTAACCAGAGGATAAAATGAAAAGAAACATTCAATTTTCGTCCTTATGAATAGCAATGAAGTCATTCACGTTTAAATGATAATCGTCTTCCTTACAAAATGAGATGCAAATGTAATTTCAAACCACTCGCACTCGAATACATTCACATATTATCCAAGATTTAATTACAATCCTTATTTCCTTTCAGAATTAAACAGATTTTCTAAAATTTTAATCGAATTTAATTAAAGATACTTAATTTAGATTCATTGCATTTAAATCCTAAACAAATCTTTTTAAATACTTTATATTATTTATAATTTTCTTTGAACTTATTCAAAACTTCAAAATATTAATGTAAATGTAAAAAAAGAAATTAACAATAATTATGTAATTTGAATTAAACGATACAAACAAATGAGAATTACAAAGTCAAACAGAGTTCAAAAGCAAATTAGATTAAAAAGAAGGTTATTGATTGAAATAATTCAACGCTCATTCAAAGTGGAGAAAGCAGCAATTCGTGTTATATTTTTTCAGACAGTAATTAATTAAATTTTCATGCATTATTATTATGTTTTTTATTATTTATTTAGCTCTTTATTTTGAACCCTTGCTCCGCCAGGCTTAGAGTATAATTCAATTAGGGGGTTCCCCTCCTGGCAAGGATCCCACTTCGTTTCCTGCACCCCCAACCCCCTTCGACCACCCTGCTGACCCATGAATTGTTAATGCCCCAGGAACACACACACACACATTCATGCATATAAGCCTACTACTGCTGCGATGGGGACGACTTTAACCCTCGTTATTTCACTAAGTGCACGTTATTACAGGAATGTCACAAGTGCAAATGAAACGACCGTATCGATTCTCCTTCCGGCACTGTTCAAATATTGATCCTCACGATCGTTAACCTAATCAAGTTACGTAATTAACAATCAACTTTAAAAAAACATACTCAATTTTAAACAATAACTTACAAATTAATTTAATAATTTTATTTTAGTTAAACTCTATTAATCGTAAACAATGTTAAAAGAACATGAAAAATAAAGAAAAAATAGAAATAATTGTATATAGAAATTGTAAAATTGAAGCTTTAACAACTTATTGACATCTCTTAACTGTAAGGTATTCTTAGTATCACATGAAGATTGAGACAATTCGAAGATTAAGTGCTGTAATACAAGTTTAGGAATAGTAAAGTTTTTCTTGTTTCATAAGATTAATAGTGTCTGAAAATTGTAAAATTGGTGAACTAAATGTGAAATACAATAGTTTAACTTCTAAACACTTATCTATCAACTATGTACATAATTTTAGAACAAGTATATCTAAAGACATTTAAAAAATTAGAAACTTTGGATGAAATGTGATTCGAAATTTGCAATACCATTTGTTTAATTGATTAATTAATAGTAGAAATAGAGTATGTGGTGTAGGTTAATTCAATGTTTTAACATTAACACTTATTAACTTTTATCAACTTTATACAAAATCTTTGAAATAGTACATGTAAAGATTGAGAACTAAAGTAAGTCTGTGAGTTTTGATCTGAATTCAGTAATAGTATTTTATTACTTTATAAATAGTGTCTGAAAATTATAAGATTGGTGGATTCTATGTGTAGTAGGAGTAGTTCGGAGAATAATTTAAGAACTAATGAACTTTACACATCATTTTAGAAGAAGTAAATCAAAATATTAAGACATTTAATTTAGTAATAGTTTTTCATAAACTTGCTTTATAAATACTGCAAATTGTGTCTTAAAATTAGTGGTTATTTCTTTATTATTAATACCAATATTCTATATGCAATCAGAAAATGAAGATCTAGTAAAGATCAAGAACTTTATTTGAACTGTAGTCGGAATGCAAAAGTATTTTCTTCATTGTTTTATTTATAGTTCAAATTGTGTCTGAGAATTGTAAGATTTGCTGACTATTTCTCTATGTGATGTGGGATAGTTTCAAGGATAATTTAGTGCTTTAACATTAAAAGACGACTATAAATTGTACACTTATTTTTTGCAATCAGAAGATGAAGATCAAGTACTTTATGTGGTCTGAATGCATATAGCGTTGCGTAATAATTATGTTCGGGGATAACTTCTTCTGCAGCTGGAGTTGGTTGCCCCCGTGTATCTGGCTGGCATCGGGCCAACGAGCTCGAGCAGTAAAGTTTAATATTTATACGTGGTTCGGATCGATAGAACGAATTGGACAAAACTGTCCATTGCAGGCGGCGATTTCTAATAACGTCCGCAAATACGGCATTTCATCAATCAATCGATACTATAGAAAAAGACACGCAAAGGTCTCTCAGTATTTTCTTCTTTGTTAAGAACTTTAAAATTATCAAAATAATTATCGTAATTTAAAAGAATGAAATAAAGAATTTCTATAAAATTTAAATACCAGAAAAATTGAAAATAAGAAAAATATAATTGAAATTTTCAAAATACTTTAATTGAAAATGTTAATTACTTAATGATATTTTAGATATGATATTTGAAAATAAAGTATTATCTAAAATTTAATAAGCTAATTGAAGCCTAATTCGAATGAACGACCTTTGGAAACGCAATTAAGTTTAAGTTTTATTTTTAACCCATTATTTCAGTCATTTTCCGTAATTGATGTGTTTTCAAAGCTATTATATAAAAATATATTGACTATCTGGAAAATTTCCTTTAAAAAAAAGTAATGTTCATAACAGTTTTTTTTAAGATTAATTCATTGTTTAATGATTAATTATAACCTCATTAATAATTGTTACAATAGTAAATATCCATTGGAATATAAACAACAAATTGAATAATTTTAAGGAAGTCGAGACACACAAAACGCAATTTTCCAAACATTAAGTTTCTCGTCTAATAAACTAACTACGTCTAGCACAAAGTTTCCCACGGTAATTACTTTACCTCAATTTAGATTAATCCGTCTGGCACTTGCACAAAATCTTCAATTAGTCCACGATTTTTGCTTAAATTAAGAAACAAAAAATAAACACTAACATAAAATTAAACTAATTTAACTGTACTACGTTAAGGCCTGTTTCGAGCGGACAAATACCAAACATCATGTAGTTAACATCCTCAATTAACGAGTTAAATGTTATTTCCACGCTCGAAACTCGTTCCGAAACTTTGCGTTATTTCGTGTTTTTTGTTTGTTTGTTTTTCGGACGATTGTAATTGAATCCGATGGAATAATGAAGGTTCTAATCGTCGAGTTAATGATAATAATGCTGAGTAAATTAGTTGATTGACCTTCGGTTAATTACTGCTTTTGAAAATTGAGCCTCGGTATTTACATACTTTGTGTACATGTACACTACATTCTTTAATGGGTGGATTGATTAAGGTTTTTAACTTAATATGAGAATAACGTTAATTGGTTGTAAATAATATTGAATTAAGAGCAAAATCTTATATAATTTGAACATCTTGATGAACGAACGAAGCTTTATGGGAATATTGTAATGGAAATACTTCAATGATTTAAGAAATAAATAATAATTTTAACAGTCTGTTTGATAAATTATCTAATAAATGATAAAATGTTGAAACAAATCTAATAAATAAATAAAAATTTGTAAATTTGTCACAATTCCTTATGACTTACATAAGTAATAATATTGAGGGTAATACAAATTTCAAGATCTTTTATATTAATTTGAAGCACTATTGAAATAAGTGAGAAGATTTGAATGTAAATATTTTACTAATTATCTAATCTAATAAATAGATGAGAATTAGAAAAATCGGTTTGATAAATTATCTAATACACCCATACGGCCGCTCTTTATACGGCATTTCGCTATAACGGCCCTCTTCAATTAAGGAACGTTTTCAATTTACGGGCTAAAATGTATGACTAACAGCAAAAAAACTTTTTTGTAGATATATCGACATGTTGCCAATCTTGCGCAAGCGCAATAATTGATTCCTTATACGGCTTTTCGCTTTGCGGCCAAGTTTCATGGAACGTATCTAGGCCGTAGGGAGAGGTATGGGTGTAATAATAATTAATAAAATTGAAGCTTATTGTTGTGAATCTAAATTGAAACCTTTTAGGAAGATTGGAATGAAAATATTTCAATCATAAAAATTGTCAATAATTGAATATTATTTAATAAGAGATAATATTAAAGTTGAAGATCTTCTAATTTTGTGTTTTGAATATCATTTAGAAACTTATGGGAAGATTGCAAAAATCAAACATATTTATACAAAATAATGAAAATCTCTTAAATTGTTCATAATTATTAATATTGCAAGTGCTATAAAGTTGAAAATCCAATAATTTTGCGTGTTTTCAATGAAAATTTAAATTAAATTTTGTTGTCTAACTTATTATTTTGTATGTTTCGAATGTAAATTGAAACCTTATTCGAACATTGAAATGTAAATAGGTTAATAATAATGTCTTTATAGAAAGATTTGAATGAAATATCTTATTAAACAAATTTAATATTTTAACAAACGGAAAAAGGGCTATGACCGTATGTTTAATCAAACATCTTTGTTGGGAAAAGGGCTATTGACCGATGACTTTCTGCCCTAAATATAATAAATAATTGAAAATATCTTTGATAAATTGTTCATAATTATTAATATTCGAAATGTTAAAAAAAGGTTAAATCTTAGAGTTTTGTGTGTGTTTTGAATGAAAATATTATCTAAATTTTGTTGGCCAAAACGTATAAAATGCTAGAGGAACAGGATTGAATTGTAGTATAGAATGAATGCGCATATCTTTATCTGGCCGTTCGCGGAAAATCTCGCGCTTTTCCTATCCGTCTCTCTCTGGCACGTGCATCTCGACATGACCATATCTCCTTCCCTCTAATGCCATTGTGCTCGGCGATAAGGTGTGTATGTGTGCATGTATAGAAATGGAGCGATAAAGGCTCCCAAGTTCTAGGTCACGTTGCAATTTTAGTTTTATTGTAGCATTGCTGCATGTACACGTAATGCTGCTGCTGCATCTGGAAAGGACGATGATGATGGTGATGATGACAGCCACAGTCTCTTTGTCGCTCCTAAAGCAACAATTGTCGGCAGTGGACGTTTACGAAGCATAATTGCACGCCATTATTTTATTGTTTTGGTCGTACTTTTATTTCCTTAAATAGATTCCCTTGTGCTTTGTGCTGACCACGATCCGTGTTTGCGCCTCTGGTTCATACATGTAGTTGCTGTATGTGCGACGTTTGTGGGATTCGCAAGGTCGCAAGTTCAAGTACCACGTGGCTACGAAGGGCCAGGTAGCAGGAGAGCAGCAGAGTGGTGGAGGTGGGCGGAGCGCCCTTTGACGGTCCTTCCAGGGCCCTCCGCTCCACGTACAAATCGCGCCACTTCCCGTGCTCCCTCTCTCACCCTCCGACAATTAACCGAGGGTGGATGTATCGACCAATGAGGCGACCGCACCTCTAAAGGGCACCCCCCTGCTAAATCCGCAACACACACACTCACTCTCATCTAAATAAGGGACCCTTCTACGAGCGATCCCTTTTTTTCTGCAATGTTTACATTCAACAGTCTGCCTTTCAATGTTTGCCTAATAATCTTACAGATATTTCATATAATTTCTTTAGACCCTTCAATGATAACATAACTGAGAAATACACTTAACAATTACTAGTATTTATTTACAAATATATATCAACGTTCAACTACTTCAGAACGCACAAAACTTTACATTTTTCAAAGGGCACTACATAAAGTTTAGATCAACAAAAGTTGTTATAGCAACAGTTGCATGAAACATTACATAAAACTTAACATTTTTTCTAATTCTTTCACCAGAAAGGCATTAGTAACAAAAACAACATTCTCATTACGTTTTCTTAACTTTCATATTGGAAAATTTTTTGTTTGCTTTTTATCATATTTGCAATAAATCTTTCAAACAACGTCCATTTGTAACAGAAACATGAAGTTGTAACGAAAAATAAAGATATTGAAGTATTGATCAAAGTAGCAAGTTCACCCAAATTTTTCAAACTGACAGCTGTCATATTCAGAATCAGTTTCGCATTGGTTTGATAAGAAATATAAGGGATTTCATACCAATTAATACGTTAAGCAAAATCACTTACATCAATTTCCCGTATCCGTCCATCCGCAAAACGCCGCTCCAGAAACTTCTGCATTTGACGGCCTTCAGTATCCAATAATTCGGTGCACATCGGAGAGGACGACCCAAAACCACATGAATTCCACAACACCAATGTTTTGACACGTCAACTGTTTGTATTTCCATGGCCTTATTATATATTATTTAGAAAAAGAGAGACGGGTGTCACAACAGACATTTTCGAATGATGTAAATCCGGTTTTCTTGTTTTGACATCCATTTCAAATAGTCTATTCGAACATTCAGGAATTACAGTTAATAAACTGTTGATCATTCATGAATTATAGTCAAAATTTATAAGAAAACATTCATAAATTATAGTGCAAATCAACAAGAAAGCAGTGATCGTTCTTCATTCATCTAATGGTTTTTAAAATCTACAAGAAAATACTAATTGTTGTTCATTCATGAATTAAAGTTAAAAACTACAAGAAAGTACTGTTTGTTGTACATTCATCAATTTAAATTAAAATACACAAAAGCATAGTAATGGTATAATAATGGTTGTTTGAATCTACAAGAAAACATTAATGAATGAAATTTAAAATCCACAATAAAACATTGATTATTGTTCATTCATGAATGTAAGTTAAAATCCATAAGAAAACAGTAATTGTTATTAAAATCTCCAAGAAAACAGTCAATGTTGTTCATTCACAAATTAATGTGAAAATTCTTTAAATCTACAATAAAATATTCATTAATTAAATAAAGTTATCATCTATAAAAGGACACTACTTATTCATTCAAGAATTGAAATGAAAATCCATAAGATAACACTAATTGTTGTTTATAAAGTAAAGTTAAAATCTTCAAGAAAATCATATTTTATATTCTTAAATTACACGATATCCGCATTAACTCTTGTTACAAACAGTAATTGAATTAAACTCGCTATTTTTTTTGTAAAAGCTTAACCTTGTTCGCCCAATGAAAGAGAACTTTCTTTTAATTCATTTTCTTTTCTTGTAATTCTTGGAAATTACAGTTTGTTTTTGGGTAAAAGTTTCTTTTTTTTAAATCACGGAACATTTTTCGTAGCATATTTTCTTTTGGACGTGATGCAATTTAAGGTGGACGCTAATTAGTAAATCAAACAGTTCTCAAACAACAAACGCATTCTCACGACAAACTATGTGAATCATATAAAGTTTATAACTTTTTTGTAGCAAATTTAAAAAAAAACATTTGAAGTTAATTTTAATTTAATTTATTGTTTTGTTTCCGATTTTAATCAAGTTTATTTTTATAAAAAGATTTGATTTATTTTTGTTGTTTTCTTGCAATGAATCATACGCATTTATTTTTGTAACGAAATCACTTAAAAACAGTTTTTAAACGAATTATTTGAACTTAAATACTCAAATGCTAAACATTGTCAAGTTTATTATTATTATATCAAAAGTTAATTTCTTTTAATAGAATAACCTCTAATTTTGAAGCAATATAAACACCAATAAACAAATAATTACAAAAAATAAACTAATTATTGTAAGTTAATGAAATGTATTGTTCTATTTCTGAATTGATATAAGTTTTTTTTTAACAAAATCTTGAAAATTACATAAAACAAATTATTTCAAACGTTTCCTGTTTTGTTACCGAATTTCGTTTTTTAAAATCGTTTTTCTTTAAACGTTTGGAATGCAATTAAGGAGTGTGTGGACAACTCCAAACAACACAAGAATCCAATAAAGATTTCAAGTAGTCCATCCAAAATCCACAAACATCGATTGTTTCATTTGCCATAACAACCTGTTTCTATTCCCATCACACGTTTCAGTCAATTAATTAATTATTTATTACCTATTAATAAAAAATCTAATTAACTTATTAATCACTACCGGTTTTTATAATCCCATCTAAACTAATTTACAAGATTGATTTACGAACGTTATTTCCCCGAACATTCCGTTACTAATTCTGATATTCGATACATGCTCTTTCGTCGCAATCAACACTTTTATCGTTTAGAAACGTCCGCACTTATTCGATTGCTTTACTTATTGTTATTACTAAATCGTTCAACGTTTGCAGAAGCTAACGTTCTTTAAGAAAACAACCGTAAGAGAGTAGAGCAACTCCTGTTTTTTTTTAAATCCGCAGACCAAAGGAAGAGTAAGGCCATCGACATTGAAAACTAATCGAGCAAAGCGTAAAAATCACGTCAATATTTACATTTAGATGTGTTCCGTTTTGAGATTAGTCTTAAGAGAATCTATTTATGAAATGGATATAGTTAAGAAATGAATATAGTTAAGAGCGTTTCTGTATTGAAAGGAAATTCACACTACTACTCGCTTGTTTAACGTACTTTGCCAACTTGGATACGTAAGGTCATAGCCTATCCATTATCAAGAGCAATAAATTTGCGATCTCGGATTATCGCTTCGCGCATTTACGTATTCCGAAAAAAAATGCAGATCCGTCTTGGTAATAGTCATTTTTAATAAATTAAGTTTTTTCTTATATTAATTAACGTTAATTTAAAAGTTTTGCGTTGATTGAATGTAATAATTATGGAATTTAATTGCCGTTTTTCTTTCTTTCTCTTTTGTAACGCAATTAATGGATTTGTGCGAGGAGTGAGTGAGTGTGTGTATGCATTGTGATGTGTGCAATTAGCCAAGGGGTCAGTTGTAGGAAGTGGGCGTATAGTGAGTTAGGGAGGGGCAAACCCATAACCACCTGCATCACATCGGGTCAGCCTTAAGACCTCGCTCCTCGGGTCTGACCTCAAGACAGCCTCGAAGAATGTGCACGCATATTCAAATTGAAGATATTCGCGCCATGTGACTGCAATTCCGCAATAAAATAACTCAAGAAGCGGAAGTGGTAACGAAAATTACATGTGGCTTTGTTTGTTTTGTTCGCAGGACCTCTACTGATATCGTTCGTTCTTCGCCATCGGAAGGAAAATAAAGGAACCATGGCGGAAGTGCGCAAGACCCAGAGGATTCTCGTCAAGGATCTTAACTCGATGTTGACGTGCAGCCGTTGCGACGGTTACTTCATCGATGCCACCACGATCATCGACTGTCACCATACCTGTAAGCAATCCCATTGTTGTTGTTCTGTGATTGTTTTCTTTAACAATTAGCGTCCTCTGCGCTAAATGGCATTAGCACGTTATCAGTTTTGCGAACGAAATAATTTTCTATTTTTTACGTTTCGCATTTCGAACTACAAACACGACATGCTTCATCGATGATTCAACTTTATCATATTTCATTTATTCAAATCATTGATACGTTTCATTCAATTGAAAGCAAATACCTATATTTCCTTGTATACTTTATGGTTTGAACAAGAAATATTTTATATCGAATTATTAAATGAAGTTTTTGCATAAACTTTAGATCAAAGCACATCTTAATCTTTCAACCTTCGTTATTTATTATTTTATTTAATGAACAATTTTGTTAAGCCAAAAGATTTCTTTTTGTATAATATAAGTTTTGTTTTATATTTTGTTCATTTTATTTATATTAATTGTTAAAATTGTGTTTTCTTTAGTTTGCCGAAGCTGTTTATTGAAATACTTTAAGAAGAAACGCGAATGTCCTTCCTGTCCGAAGACTAAGAAGGATAAGGATAAAAAGATATCGTTTAGGTGAGTTGGTGCTTCTTGGACGAAATCTTAGGATTGTTTCAAATTTTGTGTGTATTATTCTTTGTAGACCGGATGAACAGATGCAAGCATTGCTTTATAAGATGGTACCTGGATTGTATTCGAATGAGATGCAGAGGAGGGCTAAGTTCCACAAGAAACCAACGGCCGATGATTCTGCGGAGGACGATGAGTCTGACGAGAAGCAACCGCAGGATCGGGAGCAAACGGTGAGTGTTTCTGGTCTTCTTTGCACGTCGTCCGGACGGTGGAATGAACCTCCTCCATGTTTGTCCTCCCAGGCGTCTGTGTCGAGAGAAGCAGGACACTTCTACGGCCCAGATGACCTCATCCAGCTCTCGTTGGAATACTACCAGCTGCATTTGGATAACACGAACGGTGCCAGTGGTGTTGTGGGTGGTGTTAGTGAAGTGTTGAAGGAGGAGAAGAAAGTGGTCGCGACGGACGACAGTGGTGATAGTGGTAAGGAAGTGACAAAGTGCGAGAAGGATGAGAGGGTGCGCGACAGACGGTATCTCCGGTGTCCAGCAGCCGTTTCCATGTCCCATCTACACAAGTTCCTTAGGATGAAATACGCGTTATCACCTGAACACAAGGTAATTACTTCAGTCAAATCAATTAAGCATTTACTAAAAGGCGGCAAAGGCCATACATCATATATCTTTCTAAAATTGAATTAATCTAAAGTAGCAAACTTATGTCAATTGTCACAAGTTATTAATAGACTAACAATTAAAATAAGTGAAAAGTGTACGATGCAAAAATTTAATTTTAAAAATATGTGACAAAATGTTGCAATCCAGAAACTAAGTTCCGTTTAGCGAAAAAATGACTAAAAAGTAGTATTAAACATAATTAGGAATTTAGCAATTTATAAAAATAATTCTCGGTTGGTGTTAAATTAATCAAAATAAATCAAGAATCAAGAAACTCATCATATAAGTTCCAATTTATGATTAATGGACAAATTAGTATTTTATATTTAATTAGTTGTAAGTAGTTTAATTAACATTTTATTTAGAAAAGATTAAATATTAATTAAATGTTTTTTCTCAACTTTTCAGGTCGAAATCATTTACGAAGGGGAAGTGCTCCCAACTCATTTCAACTTGATGGACGTTGCGTACACTTTCAAATGGACAGAGGTAAATCATCTTTGAATTTAATTTAAATTTACGTTACATTATTTTATCATTTTTGTTGTGTTTTTCTCTCAATTTTTAACTAACTCTTTCTTAATTTTTGTCCAACTTTTTACTCAATTTTTTTCATAGCTTTCTCAGGTTTACCCAAATCTGTAAAACAGTAACAATTTTAAATGTTTCTGCAGTCATTTATGTGTTTATTTGCAGATTTGTAAATGATTTAGAATTGTAACACACACATTTTTTCAAAGTTATTGAAGAAAATCTTTGATTGAAGTTTAATGGCTTTTCGGTATTCACGTTCTGATTATTACAATTTTAATTATTTCTGAACTTATATGCATATTTTTTTACAAGATTCTATATTTTAACTTAGATAAAAAAAAAGTCCAAAGGTTTAAAATCAACATCTTTAATTTGAAAAATACTATAAAAATGGATATCTTTGGATGATTTCGTTCATTATTGAAGTGATGTAAGATGTAAGTTAGATTTCATAATGATATAAGAAAATTACTTTTTTTTATTTTCACACTTTCTAATGACTTACAGTTTCTTGATTTTTTACAATTTTATTTTTTTTTGCCTTAATTTCATATATGCATATTTTTACGAGATTTAATACATTCATATACACAAAAACTTTTTTGCAAAGTTTTTAAATAAACATCAATTTAAGTAAACACTATAAAATCGAATATGTTTACATGATTTTCTTCATACTTATTTTTTCGTACATTAAATTTGTATGAATAGAAATGATGTAATAAGATTTCATAATTATATAAGAAAAAATAATAAGGTTTTAGAAAAATACCAAATTTTTCTTTCAATTTTCTCAGTTTTACCCATATTTTTAACGATTTGTTTTTACACTATAAAATTGAATATGTTTAGGTGATTTTTTTTAATTCTCATTTTTGGGTTCACTGCAGATTTATGAATAGAAATGATGCAATAAGTTAGAATGTAAGAAAATAATTAGGTTTAAACAAAAATAATTTTTTCTTTAAATTTTCTCAGTTTTAGTTTATGGTTTTAGACTGTGATGATTTTTTAAATTCTTGAGTTCCTTGCAGATTTATGAATATAATTGATGCAATAAGTTAGATTTCATAAGAAAATAATTGGGTTTAAATAAAATAAAAAGGAAGGTTGAGAAAATGTGTGATGTTGCGGCGATTCAAATATTTATTCAAATGGAAACCCTCGCACTTGTTTATTTTCCCACTTTTGTCTGTACGACTACGTGTGTATGCGTGCACGGAGAACCGTACTCGTTTTCTCTCTTTCTGTGAGTGCTTCACATCCTTCTCGCACTCAAGAGCTTCCATCCAGATTTACTGCCGCGTCTAAAAATACGCCGAGACTCTACGAAGAGAAAGAAAGATAGAGCGAGATTACATAGAGAGAATATCGCTTAGCAAAGAGAGGAGAAAATCCGACGTTACACAAACACACACTCATACACCATTCATCGTGGATTGGAATGGAATTAAAACTCGGAACGAGCGAAGAAGTGAGAAAGCGAAATGAGAAGTAAAGGGAGGAGGTAGAACGTCCCTTATTAAAATGGGAATAAGGAATGGGAACACAAAAAAAAGAGAGAGGACTTAACTGGATTAGCAATGGTGTGCGCAATAAATTTCCATTTAAATGCTTCGTGAAGGGTTGGTGAACCGGTTCTCTCGCCGTTTTTTTCTTCTTTACTTTCGTTGTTGTTTTCAAACCCTCTCAGCCTCCCCAAAAATACCGAAATCTTTCTGCTCCGCTGAGAACACATGTTTGGTAAATACACATTTCCAAAACTGACAAATTTATGTCATTAGTCTGCACTTGTTTAACGTTTCGTATAAACAAAATAGTATACTAAAAATAGTATGTTATTGTTATTTACAAAAGCTTTTGTTTTAGTTTCAGTAAATTGGGGATAAAAATAGTAAATTAAACTAGTTAATGATACATTTATATAATTAGTTTATAAAGTAATTTTGTCAACACTAAACATACAAATTTTAAAACAAAAAAATAGTATTGTTAATTATTCAGAAATTTCAGTTATTTTTAAGTATGTTTTCGTATATAAAGAACTTAAAAGTCCGTTCAAGTTTGTTATAATTTTTGTATTTTGTAAAAATACTAATTGATTTTTCGATTAATCTAAACCACAAAAACATAAAAATAAATGACTAACAAAAACTAGTTAAAGTGGTATACATATACTAATAGATTAATAATAAGTTTAATTAATAACATTGAAATTACAGTAAAATTACACAAAAATTCATTCATGTTTGTTACTACTTTTTAAATCGTAACAAATACTAATTGATATTTCGATTAATTTAAACGTTAAAACTAGTTAAAGTCAATTATTTTTATGGTTTTTCTTTATTTTGGCATTAAAATACGAATTAATCAATGATAAGTTTAATTATTTACTTTAAAATAAGTGTAAAAATACACAAAAATCATACACAAAGTTAGTTCCTACATTTTAAACTCTAACTAATACTAATTTTCAGATTAAACTAATCTTAACAACTCTTTTCTTTTTATATATTTTTTATTATAAACATGCCAATTAATTAGCAATTGTTCTATTGTTTTAACTAGTTAAAGTAAACTCTTTTTTTTGTACAAAAATACAAAACAAACATTTAAGTTTGTTATTTGTAACAAACACTAATTACGATTCCGTTTTCCAACTTCCATTTAAACTCGCCAGACAGTTACGAAACTACCGCTTCCTGTCGCGCATATTAAATAGTTTGTAATCGATTTTACTATTGTTGAATGGAAAAATAAATGGACGTGGAACTATGTATTAAAAACTTTCTTTTCTACTGCAAGGTAGTTAATAGAACAGAATGAAATTGAAGTTCGAAATAGTTCAATTGAATTTATTTAACCACATCTGGTTTATTTTCGTCTACGTGTTGAAACACAATTTATTTCTTAAAGATTTTCAAAGCAACATTGAATATTTTGTAATAACTTTGCGCAATAATTCTATTATTATATTTCGTTTAGAAAGAAAAAATAATTTAAGCTTTAACGTTTCATGTATATTTAGTAGTTTTGGTTGTACTGAGAAAATTAAGTCATGAAACTAGACATTTTTTTTGGAATCTATTGTTATTTCACTTATTACTTGTTTGAAATTATTATTTAAATTTATAATTTCACATAAGAATTTAGTAAATAATTAATTTTAGCTTGAACAAAAATTGAATAATTTTGTTACAAAAAATAAACAGGTTTTCTTCTATTTATATAGTGGTTTCTAAAGAATCGAATTATAATATTATTTTTATAGTCGAATTTATTAATTTGAAACAAAATTTCTTGCAATAAAATACAATTCTCTTGCTGCAAAATGCTATTGACTTTTGCCCAAAATAATATAATACTTAAAAATGAAGATAATAATAACAAACAATGTAACAATAATTATAATGAAACAAATCTAAAAATAGTGTTATTTCCCATAATAAAAATTAAGATTATACAGAAATCAAATTATAAAGTAATAAATATTTATTGTAACTATTGACTATAGAAATTAATTAATTGTGATTTATAAAGATAATTTAATTGAAGAGTTAAATAGTATGTTTTACGTTTTGTTGAGTAGTTAAGTGGTAATTAAATTTGAAAGTGAAAAGTGCTTCTTGTCTTTCACGTTGGTGCATTGTAAAGGCGATCTCGTTCCAGTCTTATTGAGTAATAATAAGTTACGTGCTCTTACATAATCATAAACTAGGTGGGAGCTTATGATTAAAGTGCGTTAGCAGGCCTCCCGGAACTGGCGAGAGGGGTTTTAGGGATGGATAATAAATGCGGCGTGTCTGCAGGAGAGGACTGATTACGAGTGCGAGAGTGGGATGAAGAGAGAGGGAGAGAATATTGATGGAGTGAAAGAGTGAGTGAGAGAGGAATGCGCTGTGAAATCGGAAGCATGGTAGGAGGAAATGAAGAATAATGACCGAACTACTATACATATAACAGCGTTTGCGGACCCGAGCGTGTGTTCCAGCACACATAACATCTATCTCTTTGGGACTATTGTCCTTTATTCACGGTCCGCGAGGTCAGGTAAACCCGATATGTGCCGTCTCATTCACTTCAATTCTTCGCCGACCACCGGAACACGACTGGGAAGACACTAATTGCCACTCATCAAAACGAAATTAGAGGACGCGGATGATGATGAGGATGGAAAGTGTCGACTGTTGCAGAAGTCCCGAAGGGTTGGTCGGTTGGGGACGAAAGCAGGCACGCACCCCTCTTGAAATTTTGCGAAATGATTTCCCTCGTAATAATGGCATTAGTGAAAACAGATTGAGTGTGCGTGCGCTCGATTAGTTACGGTGCAAGAGGGCGGAGGATGAAGCGAGATAGTAGAAGGCTTCTGCACATGGGGATGCTGATTGATGTCACGAGGGTTGCAACTGTGCATCTACTACCAGCACGACCGCAGATGCGAGAGGCCAATATATAAAGGCCCGTTTTGTTTGGGTTATTAAATTCTAAATATAACTAGGATATAGAGAGAGTGTGTGAGCAGCTCCTGTAGCGGATGACGTTCGGGAACTTATCGATTCGCGACTTGAAAGAGAGAGAGAGACAGAGATTTGGAGCGAGACGAGACGAGTAGTTATTTTATTTTTATTTGAGAAAAAAAAAGATTTCCCCACGTTATACTTAGCCCCATGAGGAACTCGGGGCCCCGTGCACTATGAAATGGTTACTTTCAAGGCTTAGTGCTTAAGTAGGTTGTTGAACTTTGGCGCGGTTCCGTGACGCGCGGCCTCCCCGAAACTGTCGCGTTTGTCTCTTCCGTTTGTTTGAAAATGATCCATCTCTTTGTTCCAGGTCAAACCCATGAGGTTCTTCTACCGCATCTTCACGCCGATGAAGATCCAACCCATCAAGATCATCAACACGTCTTCGACGCGCGGCACGAAGCAGCTGCAGATCGTTCCGATTAAGCCCAACCCAGAGCCGAAGAGTCCGCCGACGCCCATCGATGACTCGCACACCGAGGATAAGAAGGAGCAACTGATGAAGATGTTGAAGCTGCAAAGCAAACACAAAGCGCCGGAACAGAATAACGCGAAGAAAAATGAGACTAAGAAAACGGAATCATACTGCGTCTATGAATACGAAGAACCCGATAAAGAGGAAATCAAAAAGTTCGCTGAGAACAGGGACCGGGAATGGGCTAACATGAGGCACGAAGAACCGGAAACCCATCACGTCAGCAAGAAGCGGAAGAAGAATAAGCATTCTAAGAGCGACGTGACGCACAAGAAGAGGAAAATGCACGCCGAGATCACTGGAGAACTCAAAGTGAAATTGACGCCACATAACGGTCACAAACACAAGCACCACAAATCGCAACCCGTGGAAGAAGGCAAACCTCCGACTCCTCCGATGCCGGAGCTCAAGAAAGTCAAGATACAACCACTCAAACCGAAGAAGGAGGAGTTGAAGGACGAGCGGACGGAGAAAACCACGGAAGAGCAGAAGACATTTCTTAAGACATTTCAATCTGGTACCGAGAGAATCGCTAAGTGTCCTGCCGAGATCGTCGTTCAGAATAAAGTCGAGAAAACTGCAGAAAATCAACAGCGTCCCCCGATGAACACGTACTCCTCCAAACCGACGAGTCAGAGCAAATCGCTCGAAAAGAAAATCGCCTCGCTGCAGGTCACCATAGAACCTGCCAAAAACGACGTCCCCAAAGAAAAGAAAGTCACCTTCTCCAACGAAACGCCGCACATCCTCAACTCGCAATACCCCGCCGGGTTCACGGTAAGCAAAATCGATTCGTCCACCAAACGGAAACCGGAACCGCTAGAGGATGAGAACAACAAGAAACCGACGTTGGAGATCACCCTGATCCAACCGACGCCCGAGCCGCAGAAACCCAAGAGATCTCCGCCTCCGGCCGCAGCGCCGGAACCAGCCAAAGCCAAGCGTCCTCCTCCACCCACGATTCCCTTGGAAAGAATTAAGAAATCCGCGAAATCCGGTTTAACCATTATTCCCAAATCCGACAACAATCGTCCTCTGGATCTCTCGAAACCGCACAAAGCAAACAACGGCATCACGTTGAACGGCTTCACCAACAAGATCTTCCAATCGAGCCTCTCCAATCTCCAGATGCTGTCCAAAGTCGCAACCGAGCAATCGTCAATTAACAAACCAAAGCCGCAAGTGGTGAACAACATCCAAAAACCGCA